>GL379794.1:109784-250868 GCA_000143925.2 Caenorhabditis brenneri
CTTTTGATTAAGGGAGTGGCTGCGTCGGTATGGAACGAAGGATCGATACTTTTCATCAGCCTGAGCGGTCATACACATACCTGTCAGAGCGTCTGTCAGAACTTTGAGTTCTGGTTCTCGATCCACTACTAATTGCTCAGTAGAATTTTTTATTTTTCTTTTTAGATTCAGCAATCTCTGAAAGATATTTAATTCGCGAAAATTCGGTTGGCGACGTAACATCCCCTTTCGAGACGGCATGGCCACTTTAGATGGAGGTTCCATGAGAAATTTCGGACCGCTGAAACCACAAAGACGAATCTTTCAATTCAGAGGCGCTCATTCCTCTCGTAGCGAGATCTGCTGGGTTTAAATCCGTCGGGCAATGATGAAAAAATGACGTAATACTACGTTCTCTCATCCGTCCACAAACCTCGTGGATACCTGTAACACGGTTATTTACCCAGCATTTCATCTGTTCAAAGCGGAGGATCCAATATAATGCAACCATTGAATCAGAAAAGAATCGGATAGTAGAGGGCGTTTCATTACCCATAGCGGCTATAGCAGATTCGGCGATTCGAGAACCTATTTCGATTGCTAATAATTCTAATCGAGGAATAGTTAATGTGGTACTAGCGGCGGGTTTCACTTTCGATTTAGCGGCTAACAAGCCAATTTTAGGAGGGCCGTTGGCGTACTCGTACAAAAGATAAGTGGCGCAAGCATAGGTATCTTTAGAGGCGTCCGAGAACACAATGAAGTGTACTCTTTCATAATCTCCACGAGGACGCAGCATCCGAGGGATCGAAATAGATACCTCAGAGAACTGCTTCCTGATTATCTCCCAACGTGGGAGGAGATCTTTCGGAATTTTATCTTTCCATTGGAGCCCATCGATCCATAGATCTTGCAAAAACAGTTTAAATTGAACGAGCAGAGGCGCGAGTAATCCCAACGGATCGAAAGTTTCAGCCATGCGAGAAGCACATTGTCTCTTCGTCGGGTGATCTTCTAATAGCTGCGCAAGTTTGATTGTAAAGGTATCACCTACAGTATCCCATTGATATCCTAGCAACTTAATGATAGTTTCAGCGGCGACTTCATCGGACGGAAATTTAGCCATTTCATCCAATCGATTGGTAATGAATTCTCGAAGATTCATTCCCATAGAAGTAAATGCGGCTCTGGATTTTACACGAAGATCCTGAATTTCCTCTTTCTTATTAGTCGTCAGCATAACGTTGTCGACATAGAGATTCTGCCGTATCCTTTCACCAATCTCATTATTCATTTCATTAAGATAATGATTAATAGTGGCGGCAAGGAGGAAGGGGCTACACGTCATGCCAAATGGGATTCGTGTGAATCTGTATTCAACTATATTGTTACGAGTGGCGGGCTTAGAAATGTCCTTGAGCCATAAGAAACGTGTACAGTTGCGGTCACCAGGTGTCATTCTAACCTGGTGGAACGCCTTTTCGATATCGGCGACAACCAAGTAGTCTGACAGCCTGGATCGGATTAGAATATCTAATAGGTCGATTAGCATGGAAGGGCCAGGCTCTAAGCAGTCGTTTAACGAATACTCACCCGACTTCTTGCTGCTTGCGTCGAGGACAATGCGAAGTTTAGTGGTTAATGACGCCAACTTAACTACCACACGATGAGGGATGTAGTAAGTGGGGCCACCGTTCATTTCGTCTGTTACTAGTTCAATGATTCCAGTTCGCAGCTGCGTCTGTATAATCTCATCGTAGTCTTTCAGAATATTCTTTCCTTTTTTCAAAGTAAGAATTAACTGTTCTAATCGTCTACTAGCAATCCCTCTATTAGAGGCGAGTCGAGCTTGTTTACCGTTCCAAGGAAGTGCAACTAACAGGTTGCCATCTTCGTCGTACGTAATATTTTTCTCGAATTCAGCTATGAGATCTTTCGAAGCTTTTTTACCATTTTCTATCGGGCCGGGTTCTTCAATACCAAGATTCTCGAGCTTCCATAATTGAGAGATCTCGTTGATGAGGGTTCCCATCTGGTCATTCGATTTCTTTTCAGGAGTCTGGAGCATGTTGATGAAACCTTCGATTACGAAAGCTTCCATCTCATCCTCCTGGGATCCTGAAGAGGCGGTAACAGAGGCGCGAGGTGGAGGGTAAATAATAGGGGCGAACGAAGTCATTTCTATATATCGTTCAGATGGCAAGAGGACGCGTCTGGATCTTCCCAATAATCGTGATAACAAATCGTTTCCAAGAATCATGTCGATCGGTTGATTATTAAATAAGCGATCTATGGAAAGTTGTTCGAAATCGATTTTATTATCTCTCAAGAAACGTATGTCTGAAATCTCTAACGGAGGAACATCATACTTTGTATCGGGAAGTCGAGGGGCGCCGGCTATAAACATCTTGAAGGGCTTTTCTGAAGTTTTGAATGACACTTGGTAAATGTTTGACTTTTCGGTAGTGGTATTACTATAACCTGCAATTGTCAATTCTTTAGTGGCGAGCGTCTTGAGTCCGAGTTTATCAGCACTATTGTGTGACAATACTGATAACGATGCTCCGGAATCGACGAGAGCCAGAAGAACTTTCCCGTCCGTTGTGCGGAGGGCGACGAATGGCAAATGCGAGGTTTTTGCTGGAGCGTTCAATAAAGAGGCGTTAAACAGGGTCTCAGTTTGAAGGCTCGACAGGAATGAATCTAGCTTACCGGTACACGAAATGTCAGATTTACCTAAATGTGATTCAGTGGCGGGGCCCGTAAAATTATTAGAATTAACTTTAGGGGCGCCGGTTGGCATAGGATCCGAAGACCCTATGGGTTGGGTAGCTGTGGGCAAGGCAGCTGGGGGTGACACGCGGGCTTTTGAGGGCCCTGTGTCGGCCCTGAGTCGCTTATTCGTTGGCTCCCTTTGGGCCACGAAAAAACGTGCCGAGAATTGGTTTCGGAGCGTCTGCTGGATAGTTATTGATGTCTCGGTAATATTCTTTGAAGGTGCAACCACCCGTGTTATGTTTTCCTTGACAGTAGGCACAAGTGGCTCTGCTCTGGCAATCTTCAGTTGCATGGCCTTGCTTCGTGCAATTGTGGCAGGAATTAGAATCACGGAGGTACTTACGAATTTGGAAAGAAGGAATTGGACATTGCAAGATCGAGTGACCAGGACCACAAATGAAACAACATTTGTTTGGGGTCTGGTCAGAACGGCAGAACGTATGGGCGATAAAATTCTTATCCCAACCGATTCCTGAATTATAGCAGGGTTCGATTTGTTCTCCGATTAACAATCCGAGGGGCAGAGGCGCTGGACCTTTAGCGACTTTCGTATTTTTCGAGTTTTGGCGTGCAGAATTTCCCGGATTACTATTCTTAGTCGATTGATTATTACTTGACCCTTGTCCTCCGTTCGAATTTTGTCCGTAGCTCCAATTCTGGGGTGCGGGAGATCCGATATTCGGGTAAACCGGAAAATAGCTCGGGTTATTGTATTGAGGATGAGGGGGGTGGTAACCAGTATATCCGACGTTCACTGGTCTGTAAACGTTAGCGGCGTCAGAAACATTAATATGTTGCTGGTCGGTTTCAGATTTCTGAGTAGCGTTACCGTTGGGTTTCGACTGAGCATTCTTATTCTTACCGGCAGCTGCTTTCGCATTCTCATTTTTCGGTTTTGAATTGTTTGGAGTATTACTCGCATTCTTCGATCCATTCGATGAAGAAGGCTTAGTGGCGTTCTTATTTTTCTGAGACTGTTCTTTCGCAGGCTGTTTTGGCGTCTGGGGCGGACTTTGAGGGCGAGCTGCATCCATAGCCATGACTGTGTCGGCCAACTCTTTTGTTCGTCCTTTCGTAGAGGCGCTATCGGTAGTGAATCTATCTGGGAACGTTAAATCCTCCAAAACATCAGTGAAGCAATCAATGACTTGACGCAATGTTGGTTTCTTCCCTTTTCGAAAGAAGATTCTCATTTCTTGCATGATCTTTCTAGGAATTCTGCTTATCAGTGAGCGGACGCAGACATCCGAATCAACATCGACTCCGTATTGTTGCATCTGTAAAATCAGTGCTTTACAGTAGTCGAGTTCTTCGGTGGTCTGGGTGTAGTCGACTGAGTTGAAGGTAAGTTCTTGGAATTTGCGCAAAATCGAGTTGACGGCGGAATTATCCTGAGAGAAGGCCCTATGGATCGAATTCATCGTTTCCCTGAGTGCGGCGCTCGGATCATTCAACTCTATCAGATATCGTTTTGCTTTTCCAACGAGTTTCTTCTCCAACAAGGCAAATTTCATTGTGTCGTTTAAGCGCGAGTTGGAGAGAACCATGTTTTGAATCATGTTTGTGAAGCGATGGTAGTCTTTTGGTTCGTCTTCAAAAGGCTTGATGATTGCATCGACATCCTTAAATGGAAGACTGATGGAATTATCGCGTTTTTTGACGATATCTTTCGCTTCGGTCCACTCGTTCTCGCTGCTTCCGTCAGACTCTTCAGTGTGAGGGAAGTCTTTGCGAAGCGGCTCAGTGGCGGAGTTAAGATCATCCATCATTGATTTATTCAATCTTTCTCGGCGTGAAGCACCTCTCCACGAGTATTCAGGTTGTTCGAGTGGAACATGATCAATTCCATGGGGAGTAGAGGCGTTCCGAGGAAGTACAAAGCGAGTTCCAGCATTCGAACGATTACCAACGGTCGACGGCGCTGGAGTACTTCTTCTCGAGGCCAATTCACATTCGATCGATCTGTGTTGATCCGAGGTGCAATAGATGCACCGTCCGGATTGAGCACAGAATTTTTGGATGGATCGGCTCTCGCAGTCATAAAGTCTGTGAGCCTGGGAACAGCATGGACATTTTTCGATGTCGGCTCCTTGAATGAGCGGGATCGAGTTAATTCCATGTTGGACTGGAGGGTCACTAAGAGGGGCGATGTTCACCAAATTTCGATGAAGTGGCGTAGTTGTTCGTGGCGATGCCACAGGTTGTGGCGGAATTCCAGACAACCCTCCGGTTATTGGAACAGACATCGTGATAGATGCCGTGCTCACAGCGGGCGGGGCCGCGGCGATATTCGGGGTATCCGTTTGTTGACTTTGGAAGTGGCGATTGCTTGGTTCCTCGTCATTAGTTTGGATAGGTCCGTCATCTTGTTTATCGTCGTCATCCTCACCGTCCAAGAAGCTTTCTAATTCACGAGACAACTCGGCCATTTCCGCATCCGAAAGCATGGGCTCAAATTGGAAGTTCTGGGCGAGGAGTATGTCGTGTAGCGCTTGTTGAGCAATTTTCAGATCCTGGACAGTTTCAGCTCGAGGCTTGCCTGCGAAATGGGCGGTGACGACTTCTCTTAAAGCGGCGCGTTCCCTGTCCGATAAGATGACTTCTCTAGTTTGGATGATCTCGAAGAAGTGGCTATCCGTCTCGATTATTGCTAGGAACATCATGATCTCCTTACGAAGCAAATCGATAGCACGGAGTTCTCTTTCATTTCGATTGATATCCGGATCGTTCACATAGACCTTAGCGGCATCCAATTTCTTAGAGGCGGTCGTAAACGAACGGGTGATTTGGGAGCGAAGATACGTAGCAGTGTTCTTCATATTGACGGACATTGCTTTAGTACCAAACTCCGAATTGGTGATTCCAGTGGCGGAATCGATTGGTTGATGGTCCTTGACAGAACCTTGGCTTGAAGACATTGTTCACACAATTGAGGGCGTTGAGCAGTTAACTGAAATTAAAGATGTTATAAACAAACCACCGGAAATATAGTAAGCGCAGATGTTTTGATCATTTATCTGTGAAACTTGTGATCCTTCGTACAATGATCTGTTGAATTTGTGCTTCGTAATTGAACGATGAACGAGGAATGTTGGGGTTGACCGCTGCGAGATCTTGTCTTGGGAAAAGACACAAGCAGATGTCATGGAGACGTTCCGAGGTTGGCAAGTGCTTGCAGGCTGGGCAGAGGCGATGACGTTTCTCTGGACAGTTAGCTTCAGTTGAATCACAGCCCTCGTTGAAACAGATAAAACAGCGGTTTTGTCCAACCATGACCAAGCGGCGAGTTTCAGCATCTCTGTGCGTTGTGCAGCGGCGAAACTGGTGATCCGTCAAGTTGCAGAAGAGACATGGGACTACCTAAACAATGGTATTTTCAAATCTGTCTGTTACGGCTCTATCTCTACCTGGTTCACAGCAGCCTTGGCTTCACTCAGCGCTTTGGCCTTCGCCTTTTTCTCTTCTTGAAGCTTATGATAAGTTCGAGTCAAATCACTCATTTCTCCTAGAGCAGCCATGATGTTGAAGTCAGTGGCGACATTTAACGGAGCTTGTTTGGCACCGGCTCTCGTCAACTCGTCGGTCTTACGAGCCACGTATTGCTGAATGGCGAATGCACATCCTTTAACTGTCTTCATGGTCTCTTCCATGTTCTTCACGACTTTCGCATTAGCGGCGATTTCCTCTTTCAAGGTTACTTCGTTCGAATTGATTCGTCCGCCTACACCTCTAATGGCGTTCCACGAGTCTTTGAGCAATTTTTGATTCTCTTCGAATTTCGTATGGAGCTTGTGGACCGATGATAGTGGCGCGAACAGCTCTCTCAGCTCTTTCCATTCCTCTGTTCCGAATAGCGGCGGACGTTGAGCCAGGATATTCTGGAGACCTTTGTACGTAACGTATTGTGGCATCTCTTGTTTTAATACAAACGATGACAAGTTCAGGCTGCTCACGTTAGTAAGCTCACTACGAAGTTGATGGACCGATGTTACAAGTTCCGGAAGAAGCTGAAGACTGTTGAAAAGTTCTGGCGTCATCATCACTTGTTGAGAGGCGGCTGCTGGACTGATGCTAGATGTACTAAGCAGTGGCGCTTGACGAGCTTCAGTATGAAGAATAGCTTCTTCGAGCGGCGGCGATGGTTCTTTCGTGAACTCGTTTTCTAAACATGAATATTTATTGAAACGGTGTTAGAGCAGACTTTATACTAACCTTCGGCACCTTCTTCAAACTCCATCTTATCTTGCGAATCGAAGATTTCCTGATTCTCAGTGGCGGCTACCTCTTCAAGGACTAAGCCGTTTGTGAGCGCATTGAGATCTGACTCGGATAACATAGCTGAGTCGGCATTCGATTCGTCGTCTCGTAGAAGTAGATCATCAGTTGGATCTATGATGCGTGCTTCTTGACGAGTGGCGAGAACGAGAGGTCCTGAGTCCATCACTCCTCCGACTGCAACAACTTGCAGCGGCGAAGATTGAACGGTAGAAGAGGCGGCTCCCGTAGAGGCGTTGGATGACTCCGCTGAATGTATTAAAATACGTTAAGATTCTACTATATCAACCGATACCTTTTTTGGAAACTCTCTTTTTGAGTGGAGCTTGAGCATTTGGCGCAGAGGCGGACAAATCCTCCACTTTGATTGTTTTCTTCGGACGAGTTCCGGTCTTGGCCTTAACTCCGACCATTTTTTCGCTTTTCGTTGGTGATATTTTATTACTGACCCTGCAACGTAAAGTTAGATCTGAAAGTCATTAGTATGAATTAAATAAAAGGTGGTTGATAACCAATTATATCAAGATACTAAATAACATATGAGAAATAACAATAGTGCCTTTATTTAACGAAGAATAGTCAGAGAGGCGAATTACAACTAATGGAAATCAGTTTTAATGGAAAAGAGGCGATGGAATTCTCTCGATTGCAATTCATGATGAAGAACAATTAATCCCTTATCGACAATCTGGTTGATGGCACAGAGAGTCCCATCGTCGTGGTTGAACTCCAATGGTTCGTCTTCGTCATTTGGGCATCCGCAGTTTCTTGGAGCGGCTTTGATGAAGCGGCGCTCGGACCATTTGACAGCTGACGTGAGCACGATGGCTTCTCTCGACTTGACTCGGTTGATGATCTCGTTATTCCAGTGGCGAAAGGCGTCATCGGATGAATCTTCAGGTTCGTTATCTCGATGGAATCGCTCTGGTGCCCGGATCAAGTATTGATCGCGTTGTTCGAACGCACCAATGGAGTAAGAGGCGCCATAATTGACTTTTGCTACCCACCATCGAGCATAGCGGCGTCCTCCTGAGAAGAATTCGAGCACTTGGAGCTTGATATTGGTCGGTCGACGAGGCAAGAGGCGACTCTATAATGATAAGATTTTTTAGTTTTGCCTGTTTAGCTGATAACATACCACTTCTCCACGCATCGATTCCTGGATTTCACGAGTAGATGATTGGTTTAGACGTCTGCTGGACATCGAAAGGCGGTCTTCCAATAAGTTGAGTTGTTGAAAGAGGCGCTCGAGGTCTCTCTGGGCGATTGGTCTTTCATCTCTTGAATTGTGAAGAGGCGAATCGGCTGAAGGAATGAATTTTTGGAATAATCCATGAATTGCCTTACCGTTCGGTCTTGCTTGGAAGTGCATTTCGTTCGATTAATCGTAATAGTGGCGTTCCAGCTAACAACCTGAACAAATTATATCATATAATGAGAATTGAACTTCTCAAGTCTTTAAGAATCATAAGATACAATATTCGGTCAAATGACGAGATTTGTACGGTTATGTTGAGACTTCTTTAATACTAATTTATTCGAGGTTATTGAACAAGGAAAACAAGAGTTAGACGGTTATCCTCGTTGACGAAGCGAGAGGCGGAATCTGTAAAATACTTATTCGGCTAGATAGACATTTATTTTGAAACGGGAAGTATCCCTCTACTCCCTCGAAAATTCGAGTATGTTAAACCTTATAAGAAAAAATCACATGATTCTGATATTACTTCCTAGGGAACTGACAATTACTAGCGAAATTTTCTAGTCTAAACTTGTCAGTCGGTACAAAAACCGTGTCAACTTGCTGACGTCCTTTACTTCTGCGAGGGCGCATCCTCGGAGAGTAACGAAGTAATTCAAAACAGAATATTTTACTAATAATTAAACAAACAACTAACCTGACTGGAGATGAAGCGGCGTAACAGTGGCGCTCGTATTCTTCAGAATCTCCAATTCGAGGTTGACCGTTGGATCGTAGAGGGCTTAGGATGGTTTCGCAGCATTGGGTCGTTTTCCGTGTGGAAGACGTTTGACTTATTCTTCGCTGTTGATGGTAGTTCGAACAGATACGGATCCAGCGTAATCTCTTCCATCTTCTTTCCACTCTGGAGCGCGTTCAGGATAGCGGCGGCCAGGGAGTACGCACGACACAGTGGCGGATCCGAATGATCATAATACGCTGTCTCGAAATAGCCTGAGCAATTGCAGAAGTGGCGTTCGATTGGCGTCTTTCTTCTTAGCCAAGTGGCGAGATGAGCGACTGCTCGAAAACCATCCTAAACTACAATATTAAGATCTGACGATGAAATTTTTATAAATACTTACATGATCGTGGGGATATCCCGGACACGGGTTCATTGGTAGTGGCGGTTCTTCGCCATAACGTTCAAAGTGGTCGTCGACCCATTGGTAGTTTTCGGTCCCAGGTTCCAGTGGCGCAACTTCGAAAGGTTCTCTCGTAAGCGTTGCGTGGAAATAGTGGCAACCGTGGATAAATAGCGTAGTGACGCAAACGTTGAACTCTTCCAAATCGGAGATGCCCATGGTTTTAGATCTATAATATTGCAGATACTGTTAAAAACCTAATTTGCTAGTCCCAAAGAAATTAACTAAACGGAAACTGATAAAAAGGTGAAGAAGTATTACGTCATACGATTTTCGTAGTTTAACTAATAACGACTCTTTTTAACTAGTTTTTTATTCGAGAGAGTGCAAATAGGTAATTAACAATTTTAAGTCCTAGGACTAGGGGCGACTATATAGAATAATCATTTGCGGCGAAGTATTTGCGATTCCTTCGTCGCCACCACATTGATTTTGTTCTTGTTCTTCTTGGCACGAGTTTTCGTGGCTTTCTTCTTAGGGGCGTTGATTGGACGTAGAGGCCATTGGTTCAGAGAGGCGCAGTCGACCACTATGTTTGATTGAAAAATCGAATGATGACTCAGCGGCACTTGCTTTAAGACCAATGGTTGACCGAGCATAGCGTGTGGAGTCACAAATTCCCTGAGTCTGACCGCGACCGAAGAGGCGGCTTGATGGAGGGCGCATCGGACCGGACCGTGGGCGTTGAAATCGATCTCGAATGATTCATTGCAGAAGCATCGAGCCGATTGACGAAATCCGTTGATATGAGAGGCGTCAATAATTATCGAATCCACGGTAAGTCCTACTCGATTCATTGTATCTTTTCGTGTTACATAAGCTCGCAAGGTGTCTAGTGGCGATCCTGTCGGTTGAATCGTGTGTGATTTCCATACAAGATCTGGTTGTCCGAGCATGTATATCTCCAGAGAGGCGATACTTGTTTTGTCGTTCCGAGAAACCAAAAGCTCTACACAAACTGTATTCTGATGAACGGTCCTAATAATTGCCACGACCAATTCACCAGCTGAGAGGCTAACTTCTCCGGATTGTCTGCCCATGCTCTTCGCCTGGATACGAGCTGCTTGTAAACCATAGATCCTTTTCGTCATGCTAAGATGACTGTCTTGGATACGTCTGACTGCGTTGGTCAACTCTACTTGAGAATCTTGATTAGATACAGCGACTTGAGCGGCGTTTCCAGCTCCATCTTGTACGGGACCAGGGGCGAAAGCGTCTGGCATATAATTACCAAAGTCTGAAGATTTTTAATATAATTTTAACTCGAATCATGAAAACCTACAAGGACCAAATTGGTACTGCATTTGGTTTATTTGCGCGAGTGCAATATCTTGACGTAACTGAGTTAGAGGATCCTCAAGAGGCGGATTCGGTATCGGCTCCGTCTTTGGCCAACTGTTTGAACTGCTTGTCATATCTGCAGGAAGAGGCGGGAACTGATTTGACCTAAAATCCATCTGCCCAGAACAAGAACGATTCATATGATTAGTTCTAAAATAGTGATTAATTCATTAATTCTTTTCGATTTTTAGATATTGGTGGGTCGAACACCACGATTTTCATGAAATAATTACTCACAAAGCCATTGTAACAAAAATTGAGAATGGTTTATTGTTAAGCAAGATATACGAAAAGTTGGATACGCAAGAATTATGAAAAATGTATCGTAGAACTGTGTGGTGATAAAACTAAGTTTTTGATAGGGATTTCAGTAACGAGTGGCGTATTACGACTAGTAAGAATTTTTCGGAATTTTGATTAATAACGCATTGTAACAAGAAATGAAAATACCGAATTCAGATTAATCTGAAGTGGCGAATATCATTCGTTGTGCTTTGGTTGTATTCGATACGTGACTCTATCAACATAGAATCTGATGGGACCGAAACAATAACCTATTTATAACGAAATTAAACTGAAATTTTTCACAAATGTACTAGATCTCATACGATCAAACATACTGAAATCCCCTACGCTCTACGAGCGTCAAGAATTTGTGAAGCTAATACCTGAAGTAAACTTACGTCACCTTACGAAGTACAGCATCCGTTTTCTCTATTACGTCTGCCTGAGTTCTTACTTATCCGTGGCTCCAGTTCAATCGATCTAGCGATGAACACCAGTGAGGTACGAATTTAATAAGAGACTGAGACAAACGTAACGAGAATTTTCTGAAAAACGCGAAGGTTCCATGTGTCGGAGGAGAAGAAACTAGTTCAAAGTAGTCAACTCCGAAAAAGCTCTCCTGAATCCTCCCTGTACCTTGTAACCGCAAGCTTACAAGACACAAACACGTGAAAACTCCACGAAAGCGAATAAATCGCAATAGACGACATCAGAAAAATTTATCGACTATATGTAAAATAGGGGTGTGATGTTTAGTATCTTACGATGATGAGGCTCTTTTTCTTTTCCGTACCTATCTTCTATCGATGTGAAGCTTCCCCCTCTAAGCCAAGATGCATCCTGATTCATTAATAGCCCATCACGGTTTGCACAGCAACGGAATCTATTAACTTCCACAAACGGCACGGTGATCTAGAGTAATCCGCCTCACCTACTTCTTACCATACCCGGGTGACCAAGAAGATAGGACAAAAAATACTAATTAACCTCAAACGACCATCATCGTCTTCCTAAAAGACTAATTATGATATTAATTCATGTCTTGCACAGAGGCGGGGCGCTGAATGATATGCGGCGAGTCACCTTATTCCAACCGTAAAATAAGATTACACCTATATTAATGACAACAAGGAGCCCTTAGTGTATGATGACGCCAGAATATCGAATTCCGAACGTGGTCATAGACTAAGTTCTTGTCGGCCCATAGACACAAAGTAAACCATAACTCGTCTACCTAAACACCACTAGTTTCATCTCTTTCGTCATTATTATAGTTGTTCTTGGGGTTTTCTGTGTGGTCCACTTTTCGACTTAATGCGATTAACAATTAGACCTGTATAAATACACCTTTAACTGTTTCGCAACGTAGTGATTAACGCGGCGGATCACTATCATATCGATTGATATGAAAGCCACGCGACGTGATCAACCTTAATCATACTACTGTCTATTAAGAGGCGCATCAACAGAAAAAGAAATATCTCGTGCTTGCCAAAGAGGGAAGCAGAAGAATCCCAAAAATAAGTATAATAACAACTACTCAGAGTTCCTGCTCGGCCGTCAGAATAACTTTTAGAGGTTTTGGAATTAAATTTGTGTACTATGTCTCCGGTGCGAGAATCAGTGGCGCAATTCTTACGAATATTACCAATAATTAGGTCGCTCCGGGGGACCAGAGGGACTCGATGTTCCTCTGGTGTCAATTAACATAATAACAAATAAAACCCAAAAGATCATCCGTGTGAGAACCGATTTCTTCGAGAAATGAGTTAACAGAACGAATGACAAGACTTATAAATTCTTCCTCATCACTTGTTCGTTGTATGTATGATTTGTGAGGCAATGGATTCGAAATTAAGTGGCGCAAGTATGAGGGTCCGCGAACGGAGTCTCCATCAAAAAAATAAAAAGACAGAATTTAACTTGCTTAACACCTAATCGAAGTCCGAACCGAATATACGGCACCCATTACTAGAATAAGTGGCGCACTCCAATTCCTGGAGCAACAACCGAAATTTGTTGCTCCGGGGGACCAGAGGATTTCGAGAATCCTCTGTCCATTACCTAAGAAATAATACTACAAGAACAAAAAAAATTTTCTATACGGCTTCGCAGTCGACCAGGTATCTGCAGGTAGACTACACTATTCATCCATAGTGTAATGTACGTTTCGAATCCCTTGACCGATAAAATTCAACAGTAATTATTGGATGTCATGCGTACCCCAACTAGTAAGACAAAAAATAAAAAAAAAAAAAAAAAAAACTCAAACGGATGACACGCAACTTTCCTGTCTAGTGGTGTTTAATGTGACGATTTCCTATACCCGTACAACAGCGAGTATAGTTCCTCTAGATTGGTTTCGAAAAGAGGGGATAGTGAAAATGAGAAAACACTATTCTCTTAATAAACCAACTAACCGTTTAGCTAAAAAGTAAAGCAATCTCTGACGTGTGCCCTCACTCATCTGGGTTGCACCCTGATTCATTGATAGCTCCATCTTGGTTTGCACATAGACAGAATCTATCAACTTCCACAGGCGGCACGTGATCTAGCAAGTAAGCAAGCGTCGATTCTGATGAGAGGTCTTTACCCTTGACTAAAGAATATCACACTAAACACGACCTAAATTTTTGGCAGATATGTCCCGATGCACTTAAACAGTTGTGTATTTGAATGAGAAGAGGCGCAATCTCTGAAGTTTACTTAGTTACCGAACATTTCCGGCTAAACACTAGAAATTTTCGGCAGAGGCCGAGCGAGAACTGTAAACCTAGAAACTACGCCTTGTTCTACTCAAACACTAGAAAAATATTATGATAAAAGCAAAGGAGATCTGATCTGACATCAGACGAACACTTATGCATAACTGCATAAACACTCGCCCCATCAGAGCTCGCTTCATGATGACCGCAATAAGAGGTGATCCGAAGAGAAAAATCAGATTAGTCCTAACTCTTATCAAATATTTCCCTAACAAGTGGCTAACAAAGTGGATCGGGGTTTCCAACCCCTTCTATAGCGTCTACCTGTCGTTTGTGATCGAAATCACCAAGGTAGCAAAGTCCTATCTAGTTAGGTTTCCTCTCTCCCGGCACGTTGGACAAGCCGTCTGTGAACAGCGTGTTTTTTAGGTGCATGGAGGATATCGGTCCGGAGACCGACTCCCAAGGGCTTTTAACTAGAAGAACACCATCTATAGAAGAGGCGGAAAATCGGCCGAGAAGCATACAACGCAGGTCCAAGACTCCACAGCCTTGCGACTATGAAGCGTTGGCAGTGCGCGCATACTTCCCTTTGAATGCAGCGGCGAGTGATGACGACCGTTGCTCAGATTAACTGAGATAAGCGCTTCTCACTGGCACCCCACATCCCTTCATCTCTTCCATACCGCGGCGAGAGGCTCTGGTATGTCCTCCATTCCGATATTATCCGATGTTACACGGATAATACCGAAACTTCGGCGAGAAGGACCACTGCAAGGGACCCCACCAGCTCGTGGGATTTTACAGTGGCGACTAGGCCCTACTTAAATTTTATCTGGGTCTTTGCCCGTGTTTTTTCTGTGTCGTCGCCTTTCCTCCCGGTTGCTCCAGGTAGGGGTGCATATAGGAGAACCCGTGTGGGAACCCGCCGCAGGGCCACTCCACTTGCCAGATCTTACCTATCTGTAGGCGCTAGTCGGATGAACTAGGACCTAACCAGTACCGAGCGGGCCTCCGAAGAGACAGTCTCGATACTGGACACAAGTGGCGAAACCCTCCCTACTACCCGGACCGGTGGAAAGTGGGAATTCCCGGAAAAAGTGGAATGGAAAATTAGAGTGAGTAGCCTGACTGGTCTAACCCAATCTGTTATGGATTCAGGAAAGAACCACCCTGTCACAAGTTCCATCAGAGGCGAAGGAGTACCGGCCGTGCGCTGGCTTGGGTACCCTACTTGTGACGAAGGCCCCCCGACCCTTCACCATAACAGCTAACACCCTAGCAGTCCACCCACTTAACTTTGGGAACCCCAGGGCGGACTAATTGAAAGGCGGCTGACCCTCCTTCATAGGATACTACGGGCTGACGTTTCCGTCTGGGGATTAGTCACCATCTCCGAAGAGAAGAGCCCCCACCCTCACCTCCGTCAGATCAACCGTCTCCAATTAGCCCTCATTTTATTAGAAAAATGAAACAAACTCAACTTCTCATTAAAACCACTCCCGTACGATCCTTAAGGCCCACTGCTCAACACCAGGCTGTTACACCGAGGAGGCTGGGGTAATGAAAGCAGCGGCGGAGATGAAGAGGCGACGAACGAAAAATCCACAGAGGCGATGCGACCACGAACCAACTATGCCAGATTGAAGCCCACTTAGGGGCCTCTGCCGCTAACCGATAGCCTAAGCGAGGTGGTTCTTATCAACAACACGGTGGCTAATCCGTGAGCGACCTGACCCTAACCCTCGTGCAGTTGTCAACCTGCGCCAGACTTGAAGCCCACTTAGGGGCCTCTGCAGCTAACTTGATCCCAGCTAACGACGAAGTGGCGAAACACGATGAACGGCTCCACATCGAATGAAGAGGCGAACGACGAAGAGGCGACGAACTATCCTCACCCAGAGAGGGGAATCAACAGCAACCCGAAGTGGCGACGTGAAGATGAAACACATGAAGTGGCGACCTTGACGAACGGCGACTCGGCGAATGAAGAGGCGACCAAACCCTGGGCTAGGGGGTGAAAACAAGCCCCAGCTACCTCGGCGGCCTAACCGGAGAAAATCGGCCTGACGACATTGTCCCCCCAAGAGGCGAAATAATCAACCTCTTAAGTGGGTACAACTTGAAGCACAGAGGCGTCCAGACGAGAGGCGAACAGAAAATAAACTGACTAGGCCCAGCAGCCGTAGCGTACTGGGCCCGACAGGCTCACTCCCACCGAGAGGGAGGAATCAACTGCAACCTGAAGTGGCGGCGTGGTGACGTGAAGACGTGAAGACGTGAAGACGTGAAGACGAAATGACGACGTTGACGAGCATCTCCTCGGCGAATGAAGTGGCGACCAAACGAGAGGCGAAACTAAACTGACTAGGCCCAGCTGAACACCTAGGTGACCTGGGCCCGACAGGCTCACTCCCACCGAGAGGGAGGAATCAACAGCAACCCGAATCCACGGCTCCAGTGACGACAACACGACTCACAGTGGCGACTCGATAATCCATCGACAAGCTCTCAGTGGCGACTCGACTTTCCATTGACCATCTCTCCCAACGACGACGCAGCTTTCCCCAATCGAAATCGATAATTCAGTTTTTAACTGATTTTCGCGTTTTTCTAGTACTTTACAGCCAAGTTTACCGATTTCTCGATAAAGTTGACGGATTTTCATAGAAAATAGGCGAAAAAGGGCTGAAGTGGCGGAAAACTACTGCTTTTCCGAAGAAAATCAATAATCAGCGGCGAAAACATTTTTTCGGCACTCTTTTTGGGCCTTTTGCGAAAATTTGTCGATTTCTCGACAATTTTCCGCCAAGTTTCCGTAAAGAGGCGTACTTCGTGTTTTATTCAGCGTATTTTATCGATTTATTATGGAATTTCTGCGAAAAATCACAGAAAAACGATAAAAACCGACAAAAATAGGCCGAGAAAACTTCAGTTGCCTTCAAAAGAAAATGTGAGCGCGCCGCTCGAAGGGGAGAGAAAAAGTTCGGTGGAGCGCGGTTGCATTATCGTTCGAGAAATGAATTGTCATCATTTTCGAAGGAAAAGGGGCAAAAACGCGATAAATAAAGAAGGGAAACGCAAAAAATTTGCGAATTGATCGGAAAAAAATTAGAAAATTCACACACATGTCACTTTTTAAGTAAAAATGCGCTAATTTTCGCTAAAACGCTAGGAATGCTCGCCGGCTAGTTCGTTCGGTAAAACTTAAGTTTCAGCGAAGAAATCACGGTCAGATGCACCAAATGTGACGGACCCAATAGTATTCTATTGGCCACCGGCGAGCCGGATAGGTCCTATCTCATAGCGCATTCCTAACTGAGCTCCTGGTGGTTCAGTAAAGAGCTCAGGATAAGCGATGTAACGACTTAACACAATTTACACTCAACCAAATTTATTGAGGGGAAAAAGCATGTCTCATAGAGACTGCAGTAAAAAACCCTTGGTGAGAGTTCAACAAAGGTACAATAAAATTGGCGGGCCTTCTAATCAGAAGGGGCGCCCAAAAGGGACACAATAAATGAATATGGGGAGGGGAAATAAATAATTAGAGACCTCGAAATGTTCCGCGAAGAATCAGGTCAGATTCTGACGACATCCATTCCATGAGATGACTAATTACTAAATACCTTAAGCTAACTAAACTAAGCTCAGAAGAGGTTAGGGTTAACTTCCTTTATATTGTCTTCAACCACTAGAGGCGTCTATATAAGAGGCGTCTGTGGCGGCATAGCAACTTGGTGATAGATACAGAGAGGCGTGAGCCGCTCACCTATCAGCAAGGTGACTTGCAACAAGACTGAAGATTAAAGGGAGGTAATATAGCAATTGTCATCATTTGCGTTGAAGTTGGCGGGCGAAGTAGTTGTAGTAGATCATCCAGGAGCGGCGGCAGCGTAGAGAGTGAGAGACGTAGACACTGAAGGAGAGGAACGAAGTGAGTCTGAAAGAAATATTAAGAGGCGAACGGGGAAATATAGAAAGGAACTAAAAAGGAATAAAATATAATTAATTATAAGGATAAATCCATAGGATTTATGCATAATAATCAATAAATATATTTGATGAGTTTGACTGTGGCAATCAGAGGGAAAGAGGGCCCTGTAGATTGACAACAAGTCATTCCACTCGGAATGTTGCTGAAAGAAAAAAGGAAACAATTAAATATTGGGTGGGGAACGAAATGAATGTACTCAAAAATATCTTCTTTGGATGTATCCGAAATATGAGCCAACTTTGCACCGAATTTCATCAGGAGGGAATGTTGCAAATTTCTTGCAGTTGACATTGAAATCGTGCTGTATTCTTTTTGCTGCCCCTGCCGTAGTCCAACGCTCCTACTCGGCTTTGAATTGAAACACACTCTGTAAAAACTATGAGCCGGAAGGATAGTAGAAAGTGATGCACGTGTTGAACTAAACATAAGTCTAATTTAATGTACATCAGGAAAATTGAAACTTCCTAAAACTCCTATTAAGACTAGAAACGGCCAGGCGCACAACGACGAGCAAAGTTCTCACACCTTTCGGGCCGCGGGGCACAGCAGTCAGAGTTTCCGATGGTCTCTCAAACAGGTCCTACATTCAACCCCAGTAGAGGTATTCACTATAAAAGATTTACGGAAACTGTTTGTTTCAACTCCAAACTCCGTTTAATGAAAAAAAAGATGATGTTTCTACTCCTCAAACTATGTATAGGCGTAATA
Organism: Caenorhabditis brenneri; assembly: GCA_000143925.2. Taxonomy (NCBI): domain Eukaryota; kingdom Metazoa; phylum Nematoda; class Chromadorea; order Rhabditida; family Rhabditidae; genus Caenorhabditis; species Caenorhabditis brenneri. The sequence goes on from GL379794.1 coordinate 128,238, forward strand.
AAACTCACACGATTGTAACATGATGTTTCCATGAATACCACATGCATAACCATTTTGAATTTTTTCTTATCTGACAGCACATCACGAATTTATCAAATTGCCTGCTTACGTATTAGGTGGAAATTTGTTCCTCTTGTGACTTCGTATAAAAAGCGCCGAGAACTGTAAAACATCTAAGTTTTATGAAAACAAACCAGGAACTTTGTTCTATCAGAGCTATTGGATAATACAAAGATTTGTCGAAAGCCAAAAACATGTACATCCAGACGAATGATTGCTTGTGATGTATTTAGCAAACATTGGATACAAAGGGCCGTATAAATGGAGATGAATTATAGAAATCGTGTAGCTGCCATCTGTTCTGGTTTTCAAGTTTTCCTGAAATCTGAAACCTATTCTCTAGAGGAGAAAATCATCACTGAAAGATATGGACTCTTTTTGGAAACTGAAAACTTTATGAAAAAATATATGACCAGTTTTAATTACATGGAGGTGGAGTGATTAGAATTGTGGGGATTGGGTTCACTCTTCCACTTTTCGGCCACAATCTTCTTAAAAACTGGAAGAAGCTGTTGTCGCAGGAAAAGCATGAAGTTTCGTGTCCGGGCCCGGGTAGACGTGGTTGCTGGTCCTGTAAATAAGTGAGCATCGTAGAGTTTAAACTACATAAGACACGCGATTCCCATCAAGCCAGAAGCGACCAATTCTTGAACGCTTGTATCTTCCTGAAAAAAACAACAACTTATTCTCCTGTATTCAGCAATAATTAGTTGGATACCAGAGAATCCTCTTTCTTGCCATGTTCATTCGGCACCTAAAAATTATGACATCATCACTTTTTCAAGAATAGTTTCACCTGGAGAGTATCCATCGCCGGTGTACTCGAATAGCATCCCATTGAACTCGATAACTAAAAGGTTGATTGTTAATGAAATAATAATCGAAAAACTTGAAAGCGAAGCATAATGAAAAATCAATGAACGGAAAGTCAGAGACGAAACGAGGAAGTGAAATTTCGGTGACTTGTCTTATTTCCGAAATTCTTCTGTAATTCCCTAAGAAACAAGTGGGTGCTATAAAAATCTAATTTCTATTTGTGGTATTACATCACAATACAGGGTGGCCGATAAGTATGTAGAATTTTTTTCTGGGTGATTCTGGTGTATTGCTAAGTCAGATTTTCAATCAGATCAATAATTTTTGATAGTTTTCCAAACTATGGGATCTATATAAACAGTAAAAAAAGTGATTCGTCATAATTTTGGTTTTCAACCAAATTATGAGGACATTCCAACAACATGGCACACATGAAAAATAGGCGAGGTGCGCCGCTTATGGTGTAATGAAGAGGTTTTCATAATGCCGCTAATCCTAAACTTTTGAAAACAATTTGATTTTTTGCCAAAGCACTGAAAAAAAAACTTCAGAACGTAAATTAGCCTGAAACTAGCTGTTGTCAAAGTCTGTCATAGATTGAGTCTGACTGATGTCATAATGAAAAATTCCGTTGCTTTTCACTACAGAAATGTGAAACTCAGTTCGTAAGTGTACCGAAAGTTGTTTTTACCCTTTCGTGGTCAATTAGAAACTCTGACCAATTGTCTCCCATCCTATAACACGCATGGGCTCCATCCAATTCTTCAAAACAACAAAATTAGCGTTCGAAGGTTCTTTTCCTGGTTTCTGTGGTGAGGAAAACCTAGTCAGATTTCTCCTCGTATTTTATTTTTTTGGACTTTTCTGTTTGAGACTCTTGGAGGACAAGATCATGGCTTACTTTGACTCAAATATCAACTCTGTCAAAAAGGTATGTCTGAAGGCATGACCCAAAATAGCTAACTAATACCTCCGGCGCACCGTCTCTTTTATTCGGAAGCGTCTGGAAGCTTGGATCACTGCGAAGGGTTCCAACTTCCAAATTTTCCTCGGATAACTAATTTATGACATCTCATTCATCAAAAAATCAATTTGATTTGAATACCTAATCCTCCGAATTCATAGAAAACCGGGAAATCAAATTCTACATACTTATCGGCCACCCTGTATTTCTAGTCGAATGATCAGATGACATTTGCGTCATGAATGATTCTGTTGACTACGGTAGAGTCATCTTTAGATCTTCTATTGCTCTAGGGGTCCCAAGAGACGTGGTCACATGTAAGTTTGTTCGATTTCTTAACCTATAGAAAAAGAAAAGTCAAAAAAGAAAAGTGGAAAACAACCCTAAGAGACACCCATTCACAACAACTTATGCAATTAGAAGGAAGTCACACTTCTATCATGGAAATGGTTACAAGTGTAACTAAAAAACAGGAAGATGAGCTTCCATCTCAAAAGAATGATAGAAATTGGAAAAGTCAGGGTTACAAGAAGAGCATTGCTATGTTATGTTCTTGAGTTTTCGAAAAAAAAAGATAAGGATTCTGTACGACTGTCTATGTTTTGCAGGCAAGATTAACCAAGTTTTTGGTGCACAATGGGCGGAGTGGAGTTGAGAAAAAGTACATCAAATTTCACAAGTTCCCAGTCATCAGGAGTTTCTCAATTCACAGTAATCCCGTCAATAGTATCTTTTCGAAGAAAAAAATTGACTAATCAATGAAAATAAAATGAAATTGTAAAACTTTTTCTGATAATGCCACTTGTTCCACAATTGAAAAAGTAATGGAAAAGGGTGGTATGAATTTTTTAAGTGTATAGTTCATCATGATTACTCGTGATTCATATGGCTACAAAAAAGTTGCCGTGAAAATTCAACGGCAGTTCTTGTTTCCGAAAAAAACTGACTGTTCAGGAATGAAATAATTTAAATTTATGATTCAACGGCTTTTTCACAAAAATGCTTAATTCTTCATGCTCAATCAGACCCCCTTCTAGGAAGATTTCATCGCTAGGAAGCGAGATCTAAAAACAGCCCGTTTCGGCAGCTTTGGTTCTTTGCATAGTTGTGACGGTACGACATATGTTTTATCCTTTTTCCATAGTGCCTCCGAGAGGATTAAACCGACTTCTTGCGGTATAAGCTGCCACCTCTTTTCCCTTCTTCTGTTACCAGACACGATGGTGTCTCATGGCTACCCGCGCTCTAATTTGGCAAAGAGCGTCAAAGATGATCGCTTCATTGACCAAACCAATAACAAAATAAAACTTGTACATTTTACTGAAAACTACTAGGTGGTGGTGAAGAGCAATGTAGCTTGGAAACTGTTTTTAGCTGACAAAGAAGAATGTCTGGGAAAATGAAATGAAGAATTAGTTCCGGGGTTCTTCTAAAACAAAAAGAAGACACTAAACCCCGCCTTTCAAATCATTCTCACTTTTGTGATCACTTAATTGAGTAGAGATGAAAAATCAATGCAAGAAGACACAGCGACGAAACGAGGAAGTGAAATTTCGGAGACATAACTTATTTCCGAAATTCTTCTGTAATTCCCTTAGGAAACAAGTGGGTACTTTAGAATTCTGATTTCTATTTTTGGTATTACATCACAATACTTCCAGTACAATTACCAAATGGCATTTGCGTCATGAAGGATTCTGTTGACTACGGTAGAGCCTTTTCTAGATCTTCAATTGTTCTAGGGGCCCCAAGAGACAATGGCCGCATGTGATTTTGTTTGATTTCTTAACCTATAGACTGAAGCATAGAAGAGAAGTAAAAAACAACCCTAAGAGACGCCCATTCACAACAAATTATGCAGTTAGAAGGGAGTCACACTTCTCACACGGAAATGGTTTCAAGTGTAACTAGCAAACAGAAGGATGAGCTTCCATCTCAGAAGAATGATTGAAATCAGAAAAGTCATGGTTACAAGAAGAACATTGCTATGTTTTGTTACTGAGTTTTTGAATTGAAAATAAGGATACTGTACGAATGACTATGTTTTTGAAGGCAAGATTAACCATGTTTTTAGTGAACAAGGGGCCTAGTGAAGTTGAGAAAAGATCCATCTAATTTCACAAGTTCTCATTGATCAGAAATTTCCCAATACACAGAAATCCCGTAAATAGTATCTTTTAAGAAAATGATTTTTGAAACTATTTTCGAAAACGTCTCTTGTTCCACAACCGGAGAAGTAGTGAAGGAATGAGTTTTGTAAGATCATGATTTTCGTGATTCCAGCATTTTTTCAGTTTCAGATACGTACCGTAACTTCAAACGTGCGATCATTCTTGCAGATTACTAAAAGTGCTAACGGTTGCGGAGAGTCGCCGAGGAGATGCAACGGCGGTTCGGCTGCTTTTATAGAGGTCCCATCGCTAGGAAGCCAGATCGAAAAACGGCCGCAGCCCAATTCAACAGCCTTGGTTTTCGGTATAATTGTGACTGTACGTCATATGTTTTGACGCTTCTCCGTAGTGCCTCCGAGATGATTGAACCGACTCCTTGCGGTAGGCTGCCACCTCCTTTCTTTTTTTTTGTTACCCGACACGACGGTGTCTTATGGCTAAGCGCGCTCTAATTTGGCAATGAGCGTCAAAGATGATCGCTTCATTGACCAAACTAAAAATAGAAGAAAACTTGTACATTTTACTGAAAACTACTAGGTGGTGGTGAAGAGCAATGCAGAAAAAGTATTTTGAAAAGGTAACAAGAAGAATGAGCCAGAATCAGAAGAAACTTGGAAACTGTTTTTAGCTGACAAGAAGAATGTCTGGGAAAATGGAATGAAGAATGAGTCCCGGGGTTCTGCGATAACAAAAGGGAGACAATGAACCCCGCCTTTCAAATCATTCTTACTTTAGTAATCACCAAACTTAGTAGAGATGAAAAAGCAATGCAAGAAGACACAGAGACGAAACGAGGAAGTGAAATTTCGGAGACATGGCTTATTTCCAAAATTCTTCTGTAATTCCCTTAGGAAACAAGTGGGTGCTTTAGAAATCTGATTTCTATTTTTGGTATTACATCACAATACTTCGAGTTATCAAATGACATTTGCGTCATTAATAATCCTGTTGACTACGGTAGAGTCATCTCTAGATCTTCAACTGCTCTAGGGGCCCCTAGAGACATGATCACATGTAATTTTGTTTGATTTCTTAACCTATAGATTGAAGCGAAGAAGAGAAGTGAAAAACAACTCTAAGAGACACCCATTCACAACAAATTATGCAATTAGAAGGAAGTCACACTTCTCACAGGGAAATGGTACCAAGTGTTACTAAGAAACAGGAAGATGAGCTTCCATCTCAAAAGAATGATAGAAATTAGAAAAGTCAGGGCTACAAGAAGAGCATTACTATGTTGTGTTCCTGAGTTCTTGAAATAATGATAAAGTTACTGTATGAATGACTATGTTTTTGCAAGCATGACTAACCATATTTTTGGTGAGAAATGGGCCGAGTGGAATTGAAAAAATGGTACATCAAAGTTGACATAAACCGTCGAAGTAACAAAACCCATGTAGTTTTCAGTCATCAGGAATTTCCAAAACAACAGTAATCCGTTTCAATAGTAGCTTTTTCGAATGGAAACAATTGACTAACCATAGAGTTTAAAACGAAGTTGCGGAACTTTTTTTTTTTTGAATTTCACTTGCTGAGTACTAGAAGTGCCTATGGCTGCAAACAGTTGCAAAGAAGAACGGCGGTTCGGCTGTTTTTATCGAGAAGATCCCATCGCTAGGAAGCGAGACCTGAAGACGGCCGCAGCCCGATCCGACAGCCTTGGCTCTTTGTATCATTGTGACAGTACGCCATATGTTCTGACGATTTTCCATAGCGCCTCCGAGAGGATTAAACCGACTTCTTGCGGTATAAGCTGCCACCTGCTTTCCCTTCTTCTGTTACCCGACACGATGGTGTCTTATGGCTAACCGCGCTCTAATTGGGGCAAAAAGCGTTAAAGATGATCGCTTCATTGACCAAACCAATAACGAAAAGAAACTTATACACTTTACTGAAAAATCACTTGATGGCGGTGAAGAGCAATGTAGAAAAAGTACTCTGAAAAGGTAACAAGAACATGGAGATAGAATCAGAAGAAACTTACAAGTAGAAATGGCTGAGAAAATCACAGGAAGAACTCCTGGGAAAATGGAAGGAAGAATGAGTTCCGAGGTTCTGCGAGAACAAAAGGGAAACACTAAACCCCGCCTTTCAAATCGTTCTTGCTTCTGTAATCACCTAATCAAGTAGACAGGTATTTCAAGTCAGATAGATGTCTTTTCAAATAAATCATCATAATATCACGAGTCTGAAAAACAACCTGCGTCATTAGATGTGTGTATAATGGGTACTAGGCAGTGTCAATGATACAGAAAAGTGTCTTTCAGTAATGTGATTTGAAAATATAGACTATGGATAGCCATTAGGAGATAGTTGCACTTAAAATCTTGAATCAATTTTGGATGTATACTGCATTGGGAGAGAAAAGAGAGGATAGATTATTAGTTGATATGACAATTGAAGAAATATGATCTCGTCTAGGCTAAATTCAACCGTAAAAGCAGCAATTGAATGTAACGATGATGTTATTGATAGATGAAATCATGAATTCTTCCAGCTGTGTTCATTCGATTGGAGTTACTGGCATTGGTTTCTTCAAATTTTTTTTTGATTATCAGTCTCCAAAAAACTAGAATACCTTTGGAGAGGCTGCTTTGATCACAAACTCTCTTTTGTCCTCTGCTTTGCTTTTTGAGCGTTTGGCTGCGTTTGATGACTGAAATATCGCTAGTTACGAAATGCGTTCCCAATATGATTTACCTGTGGACACGATTTCTCATGATTTTCTGGTGGCACACTGCTCCCGCGATTTGGTCCCTACAATTTGTAACTGTCAGTAAAAATTTGAGAGAAGAATTTTCACCTTGTTGTCTGGTTTCAAGAGCTGGCGTGAGCGACTTGAGCTGTCCTCGGAAGGCTGAAAACAAGTTAAGGAATTAATATCTCATTTTAAGTTTCATAATACCTTAACAGATTTGTTCTTCTTTGGTTTCGGCAGCACTTTTGTGGTGGGGAAAAGTAAATCCGTAAGGTCCATCTGAGCAGGACAACTTTGATGGTTCGTTCCTACAGAGACAACTTCAGCAAATGAATTCAAGTTTTCAGAAGTGAGACAGTTTAATGAAAAGAGCGGGCGGAGCTAAGTTAATACTCGTCGCTATCTGATTAGGACAAAGCAACATGATGACGCATGTCATTATTAATACTCTCTTTGACGGGCAGTATAGAGAGATGAATTCAGGTTAAAGATGAATAAATTAAAATCGAAAATAAATTTTTACAGGGTCGCGCATCTGCTGTTTTCAATAACATCATTGTTCATCTTGTTATTCTCACTAAGAGAAGTTAATTTAATGATCAAAGTTCCCAATTAAAAGTTCCGGAATGCGGGTTTCTCAGTTACAATTTTTTCAAACTGTGGACTCTCAGTCTATGAATATATTTTATCTATCTATTTAGTGGTGTTTGTTTTTCAAATAAATGTCAAAAAATCTTGGCATCAAAATGATTCCAGTAAATTCAAGCACCTGCATTATTCTTCCACGTTCATCAAAGAAAATAATTGAATCTTTGCGACTAATTCTGAGGGTGCCAGATTTGTACTCGAGAGCTTAAAAAATCATTAATTGCGTTGCGGGGTGCTCCAGTTACATGATAGCCCTTGGCTCTTCTCTGTGCCCGCAGTCACTAGGAACTGCTGTTTTCATAAACTGGCATGAAATAAATATCTAACCGAAAAGCTTTAAGCAGTCTGATTGCAGGGACCCCAACTTGGAATAGTAGAACATCAACTTTTGACTCAGAAAAATTGAAAATCGATTCCTGTTCAGCTGGACAAGTCGCTGAAATAAACCTCATTGAAAACAACTTATGCGTTAGACCTCTTCAAATGGTTTTTTTATGAATGATTTTTGCGGTTAATCTCAATGATTGATATTGTGATCCAAATGTAACTATCATATTCTATGTACCAATCTGCATGTCGAAAACAAATGTCTTAATGAATAGATATCTTTGCTTCTTATGAGTTTGCATATATACTCTACGTGTTCCCTCTCTCTTACCAACGCCTCTGAAAAAGATAAAATCCGATACTGTAGTTAACCCTCAGTATGACCTGACAAAGCACATTTGCTTCTTGATGGACACGCGAGATGGACATAAAATACTTTCTGAAGTCACTACAGGATGAAATTGTTGAACATTGTTTGATTTCATTTTTTCTTTTTCAGATATAATCGCGTCGTGATCTCAAATTTAGTTGTATTATTTCGGTTTTTTGCTGAAACTTGGTTGCGAACAGTTTGAACGGGCCGTCCTATTCACCAAAATGCGCGGCGGCACTTTATGCTTTATGGGAATATTAGTAATATCAGTGAGATCGACAAAAAAAGACTTCAATCCCCGTTGAGAAACTTTCTTGATAACAAAACTAATCAAGCTGGTAAACGTCTTCATGATCTTACGATGTTACTCGACAAACATTGTGATTTGTCAGTTACCAAATTCAGGTACAATAAAAATGTTCTATATTTCGGTTTCTGTCGCACCACCTCCAATTTTTGTTTGATCCCTTTTTGTCAGGTAACTTTTGTAAAGACTAAGGACCGATAGAGTAATTCGCGGCCGACTTATCGCAAACAGCCGAGGGCCGCGGCCGCGATCCTGACAGCTCTGCATTCAACTACTGTAGTTCATCTCCAACAAAATGTTACTCGCCTTGTAATACTTCCCATTTCATGGTATCTCTATCCACCTGTGAAAAATCGGTTCGAAGCAAATTATTGGTTAGTCTCCGTCGTGCCACCTTCAATTTTTGTCTGAATCAACTAAATTATAAGGAACTAGTTCTTATTTTCACTTTTTTCTTATCCCATAACAAGACACTTCATCCTCTAATAAGTAAAAAAATATTTGTGTTTCTTTTTTGAAGTTCTTTTACCCCGGAACAAATTTTGAAGACAGGTATCATCGTTGTCCCCTTGGGTACACATAGGGAGTTAATTTATCAAATAGGAGAACTCTCTCATTTTACACACACCTTTCATGAGATTAGAGCAGCGTGGTCCTCCTTGGTCTCATCTGCTAGGAAGGTGCACACAGAATGGAGGATTAATAATCTCACATTTCGAATAAAGAGAAAGAAAGGGAGAAAGGAAATTGGCATCCATTCATATCTTTATTTAATTGAACTCTTGGGAATCTGTTTCTCTTTTCCTTAGTATTCCTCAACCACACTAATTTTCCAATTTTCTGATAGATATTGAGACTATATTTTCATTTTACCTTATTTTTTCATACAGTGATATGTACGTTGTATTTGAAAGTGTCGTAATCCTAGTAGGATATTTTGTTAAACGAAATTGAAGAGTTATTTCCTTTGTTTAAAATTACCGAATTTCTCAAACTGTACAACCATATTCTGTCGTTTTCTCAAATCCCCAATCATCCCTTCTCGAAAAAGTCCATAATCGCAGTGTTGTTTTGACGCGTAAACATATTTCCTTTTTTCTTAATCAAACTAAAAGTAATATTGCACTACGGTCACTATCCTCGTTTTGAAGCTTATTTTTGTCTTAAGACAGATTTACGGACCAACACCAGAAAGGATTATTTGCTCGTCTTTTCTTCGGATTCTACAATTAATCATTCTCAAACTTCACACTTTTTATTAAAACATTGCCTTTTTTGTTTCTATTTTTGCGAGTAAATTTTCACCAAAATGTGTATGAAGCGCAAGACTTTGAGGTTCTTTTTGTAATTGTGGATGCAATTTCTGAGAAATATAAGATGAATATGGTTTTTCTCCTTTTGGAAATTTGGAAAAAAAAGCACGGCCCTAAAATTAAGTTTTTTCTTCTTTTCCTCTCACGTGTTTTGATTTTCTGGTTTTCCATTTCTTGAGAATTGGGGATTTACACCTATCAATTAAATTTTGGATTTCTCTTCTCCATACTCTCTCCTTCAACTATCACTATAATTTTTGTTATGCTGTTTTTCTTTCGTCAGCTTGGTGTGGGCTGACGTGACTCATTTTTTCTTCTTACTTTACCATAAAACAAAAAGTTCTTAGTTTCAGTATCATAATTGCGACGAGTGTTCTGTGCCAGCAACGTGGATTATAATGGCTCAAGAGAAAATTATTTTGAAGGTATGTATTACTTGAAATCACTTCATCTAAGCATATCAAATTTTCAGAAAAGAAACACAAAGATTCAGGAGAAAACTGTCGAGGAGCCGATTTACGAGGTATGGTTTCATTCCGTAACAGAACATTAGAGTGCAAGTTTTGATTGAATGAATAAAGTCGCACGCTCTTGAAACTCATTCAAGATATGTTGTTCACCCTGAGATGTTTTTTCGTTTATGCTTCGGTGATATTTTGCGCGGTCCTCAATTTCTGAATTTTCAGGATGGCGAACCAGATGATCTTTTGAAAGAAATTGTTTTCAAGCCAAAAGACTCACCTGACTCTCTCAACAAGCCGTAAGATATTCTCGATAATAAGCAAGATCTCATTTATTGTATTTCAGGATCTACGGTCCGCCACCTTACCCATCAGGCTTCAGTCTCTCAAAAACAAGTGGTCACTATGGTTAGTTAGCTTGTATTTGACTGAAATTGAGTTATGAACCAACTATACAGGCTCACTGTTTGCTCCCATCCCGGGATTCGCCTATTCAAAAAAACCTACTGAGCCACCTACACGTCAACCATCGCCAGCACGGACTGCTGTAGTGTCTGCCGTTCCTCGACAAATCACACATTCTCGGAATGTTGACCAACCTTCGCATTATGGCCACTCTTATCCACGAGTTCATACCGTCCCACACCCTTCTTGGCTTCCAGAAGATGAACTGCAACTAGCTCTTGCTCCCTATCAGTATGTTCAATGGTACGCTTTGCAAAAGTGACATAGGGAATTACAGTGTCTTTATTTCAGCCTTCCAACTTTCCACAATCAAGTTTTCCAAGATATACATGGACCCATTTTCCCGCCTCCATTCCTTGACGAATACAACAACTAATACAAAAGTAATCACTCAATATTTAATCACCTGATCTTCTCACCAATTCTACTCATCTGATTATCAAAATTTTCGAAAATTTTATTTTTTCATACAAACCTGACAAAAATACTCTTGAAATACCTGCATATAATTAGCTTCTACTAACCATTATATTAATTCTCTTCTCGATATCATACTTGCAAATGTCAAAAAACCCCATCTTTCAAATTTTGAGAACTTTGAGTGAGCCCTCCGACGCCATATTCATTTTTCTTCCTAATTACCTCATATTTTCTACTTCATGTCTTCGAATTACTTTCTGTGAAATGAATGATGTGAAATTCTTTTTTACTTTGGTTTTTCAGAAAAAATTTTAAAGCTCATATTTCATTTCCTTTTTTTGAAGAGAAGGTTCGAATCAGAGATATATTTAGAGAAAGATTTCCAGACTCACAGGTTTCAGTGAAAGCTGGGAACTTCAGAATCTATTCACAGAAGCATCTACTTGCAGACCATTAATTTATAGGAATTTCCGAACCGATGTGAAAAAACATTTGCCGTGTAAAATCTGAAAAGACAGTTTTTGCGTACCCAGTGGTTTCCCTTCATACTTTTTCTCAATGTACAAACAAAAGCACACCAATCTTTTATATTGGACATGCTACTTCAACAGCTACTCTAAGCAGCCACAAATCTCTTAGTTTCTCTCTGAAGTTTTCTTCCGTACTTCTCTGATTATATGTTTTGGTAATGTTTGGCGTCTATTCACATCCCGCTGTAAACTTTTAGCTGTTTGAATGTTATCCACTCATTCCGGAAAACAAAACAAGTAAAAATAAAAGTGTAATTCAAAAAAAAGATGTTTATTTACAAACATCCAGAAAAAGAAATCGAGAGTGATAATTTTTTTATGAATAAAACAATGAAAAATAATCAAAAGGAAAGTGGGACAAAAATAATCTCCACTTGCACCTAATGTTCATCTTTGAAAGGCCTAAATTTTCTCATATGATTATATGAAACATAACTAATTTTTACTATGATATGAACCGCGAACACAACGAAAACTATGAACAACAACCAAACTATTACTCGACAGATACAATCGCAGTATCTCCGAGATCGCGGTAGCCGCTTCATCCTTATCTCTTGATCTCGGTTCTTCCGGTGTTCTTTCCATCGTTTCATGAAAGATGCAGTGAGAGGTATAGTTCCTTCTTTTTTTCTAGTCTCTGTCTGAAAAAAAAACTATCGTCAATGGCCTACGTCGTGAATTAGAAGAAAGATTTTTCGTTGATTTTTTGAAAAGCAGACATGTGTCTTCTTTTTTTGCAAACGCTTTCAAGAAAGTTATCAGTTATTTTTTCGTGAACACTGCAACCGAAGCAAAACAAGGAAACTTTGTTCTCATTTGTGAAACATCTGGGATAGAACCTTTAGATGCTATCTCTTTCTAAAATTATTCACTTCATTTAATGAAAACCTGGTTTTTCTCATTTTTCAGAACAGTTTCTATGTTGCTAAATAAAAAAATGTCACTCACCTGAGTGCCGACATCCCGACTTCTCTTATGTTTATGGAGTGGAAAACACATAGGCATAACGATATGGAAAAACGGTTTTGAAGTGCAGGAGTCTGAAAAACTGGTATAATGAAAAAAAATTCCGCATAGAAGAATGACCAGATTGAGAAAAAAACAGAACAATGATTAAGTGATATGAATGGAAATCACAAACTCAGCCATTGACTCTGATTGAAAAGGAAATTGTATTGTTTGTGAGTTCTGGAATGAATTGCAAGTTTTCATTTCCATCTAATTTTGACCTTGGAGAAACTTTTGGCGGGGAAGCACGCGCATTCAACAAAACAAAAACAACATGATGTTTGTTTCTTTTCCTTTTTTTCTGTCACTAGTATTCCTTATCGCCTAAAAAATCTCAAAATCTGGTTGAAGGGGACAATAACCGTATGCAACCATTTAGTCTTTCAAAAGTAGGGCTGTTTTGGCGTATTACCGAAAATTTCAAAACATTTGTTCATAACCAAATATTTTGATTAAGTAAAGTCTACCAAGGAATAAAAACGATTTTGAGTACCGAAATTATTGTCAAGATAGATACTATTCACGAGCAAAGTTTCACTGTATAATGTGTCTGACTCACGTAACAAAAACTAGAAACATGGTCTCTGAATATTGAAGATGTTATCATTCTGTGTTAATATTGAACTTTTCAAAGTTGCGTCAATATTCTACTCAACCCAAAAAGATAAGACTAGAATCTTTCATCTGCTTGTCAACCGTTTCGATCAGGCGTTTTCAGGTTTTTGTGCTTGTTTTCAGATAAATGAATGCGTTTGTGTGAACAGCAAAGTTAGAAGAAGAAAATGAGGATAATATATGTTACCGAGGTTTTGGCGGTAAGTGCAATTCGTTTTGTAGGAACACCTGTGAATAGCAAACACAACAAAATTTATGTTTTTTGTAAGCTTTACATGTAATTTTCCAGGTGCGGAAAAATGCGTCGAGGCAGTTTTTGGGAGACCCTCAACTCAGTATCGGCAGCTGGTATCGTTCAAAGCATTTGTGCTAACTCACAACCAGGCAGATGTGAAGATACACAGTATGTGTCTCACTTTGTGGATAATCGGTTCTCAGAAGCGGCTATGATGAAGAAAACTGCCGATGACATGTGTAACCTCTAATTGCCATAGATCATTGATGTACCGAGAGAGAATGATGCGAATACCAAGACAATCTTGTGAAAGCCTTCGTTCCACATGCTAATCCCCTACTTTTTTCATCAAAACTGTGTTCTAACTGGATGTTGCAAAAGGATAACTGATAAAGAGCAGTTATTTTTGAAGAACATTCAATTGGATTAACCAGTTTATTTCTTGAAGATTTGCCCTTATTTAATGTTAAAAATGCCGAACCCAACCTTCAGAAAGTTGCTATCATGAAAATCGACATGAGATTTGGTCTCGGCATATTACAGACCTCTCTACCAATTTGACAAAGTTCATTTGCACTGTACTAACTTAATTGGAATCTTATACGGTCTTTACAAATTGGCTTTGTTCGGTAGGCAACAAAAGCCGCCCAATGCAGGAACAATCTCATGTCTGGTTACCAGATTAGTATCGGAAATAAGTGTTTCTGTCTTCTCACCTAATTACGTGGTGCTATACATTAGGACCACGTTGTCAATGGTTTATGTAAATCTGTTTTTTTTTTAGCAAATTTATGTTGTCGTTTCAAGGTAATTACTCCTGAAAATAGAAAAGTTGGACCACTCAAAAAAATTTTTTTCACTTGTTCGGCTGTTTGCACTCAATTGACAATTGTTTTTCAGAACATTTTTTGAAGATGCTAATTGTTAATTAATGTACAACTAAAGCGACAGTGAATAAAAATCGTTTCCCGTACAACTATGAATTTTGAGAAGATAAAACTTGGAGACATTTCGCAAAGTTTACAGCTGTATTACTCAACAAAACATCTTATCGGTTTATTGTGTTCCGTTGAAAAAGCGCAGAGGAAAAAATCTGAATGTGAAGAGACAGGACCCTTGCAAATTTGGCCTTGGTTAACCTACTTCCGGTGTTTTTTTTTCTAACAACCTACAAAGCGTTGTCATGTTTCAAGATTTTTGTTTGATTATGATTGGAAATCTGCACAACATGAGAAAGTATATCCAGGTGACAAACTTGAACTTTTCAGTTACCCATCAGATTTTTCTTTTTTCACTCAATTTTGTGCATATTTTGGTATCGAATTGGAAACCATTCTCAAACTTTGATTTTCTGAATTTTCAAAACAAAAAGGTTTAGAAAATTCGAGAGACTGTATCATAGAACAAAAGTGAGCAATCGCGCCCTACCGCAACTCTTTTTGTTTTCTGGCGATATTTCTCCTCGTGTTTTCAACAATATATATTTTTCCCCAATGCGAAAATGAGAAAAATAATAAGAAAGACATCCCCGTTTCTCAGTCTAAAATATGAGATAATATTCATTTCTGTACAAATGGTAGTCATAGGTAATAGGCAAAACGGTTAGAAGAGAGAGATCCTCTATCGACAGGTGCAATATTTAATGAGCACCGTTTGGATGAGTCGGCGGCCAATAATCTCTTTTTATATTACGAAAGGGTAACTAGCGAGAAGAGCGGGCGGCTGCCCTACTCATTAGGGTGACACGTTTCCTCCTTTTTTGTGTTCAATTTTGGTTTAAATTCAAATTTTGTTTCACACATTTCTCGCGTGTAGAAAAAATGAGTTCAAAAGTTTGTTATATTAAGAAAACAATTTTTTTGTTTTCACAACACATTATCGATTCTATAATATAAACATTGGTATTATCGTTGGGAAAAGACATTAGATTCAATCTTTCCTCGTTTTTTTTCTCTGAATGTGTTTTCATGTTGAATCCTCTTGGAAAAAAATTATGTTTTTTTTCTATAATCAACAGGGGTTGTTACGTACATAACTTCTTTTTTGTTCCTTGAGTTATATCTAAGTGTGCATTGTGTCGTTTTTTTCTCTTATCGGACTCTACGTTTTCCATCGTCCCTAATCTACGTCTGTTAATGATCCAAATTTTCAGATGTCAACCACAATTCAACAGTCACAATTCGAGTTCGAAATAGGAGAAAGTATTGTATGCATTCATCACGATCAGTGCCCCTATGATGCAAAAGTTATCGGGATATCCGATGTTGATGGAACGTTAAATTATAACGTACACTATCTTGGGTGGAACTCCAGATATGATGAAAAAATTCCTGTTGGACAAGAGAAAGGGAAGATGCACAAAGGTGCTTTGGCCCAATATATCGAGCAGCATCGGAGTACAATAAATTCTGCTTATCTCGTCGACTACGATGAGAGAATCAAAAAAATTGCTTTGAAAGCAAAAGATCAAAAAAATTCGCAGAAGTTCTCCAAAAAGGCCCGCTCCATCAACAGTACTGAAATGTATAAGAAGTCTCTGGATTCTGCGGGAAAAGGGGTACCCGAATGGATCATCAAGCTGCCATCGAATTTACTCGAGATTCTGATTGAAGATCAACAGCTGATGAAAGAAGGATTTCTCTATAGAATCCCAGCAAAATGTTCAATCGACACAATTCTCGCTAAAGTGAGTCTAAAATAACGAAACATGTTTTTTTTAATTCGGGCACTAAGGATCTTGTTTTCAAACAAAGAAAGTCATCTTAAAGGTACCCTTAAACTATTCTGATCATTTTTGTTTTCAGTATCAAGAAGCAATGATTGGTGAGGGAGAATCGTCAGGAGAAGAGGTGGACAGAGCAAGACACGCAAGCCAAATCTGCGCAATGGGTATCGTTGATTATTTCAACACTGCTCTAGGGTGAGTATTTTTTTGAACAAAAAGATAAATTTTCAAATGCTGTGTTTTTTTGGTGGTGGAAGATGAAGCTCGAAAAATTTCAACGATATCAAAAAATTTGATATACATACCGTAAAAACTATAATAGAAGAACACCCAGTACGACATGTTCAAAGCACTATAACTCGGTTGTCTTTAGAAATATCAAAAAGTTTTCAGCTAATAGAATGTTTTTAATGTTTTGCTTAAGATTTCTTCAGTTGACCACATTTTCATAACTTCGATGCCCGCCGAGATATAGTGTTCTGAACATGTCGTACTGGGTGTCCTTATATTATAGTTTTTACGGTACTTTTTAACCATCATTAAAACTTCCAAAAGAGTACTTCCAAAACCACAATTTCAATTTTAAAAAATTTAATTTAATTTCAAAATAGAGGAAATTTTTCAGATATCAACTGCTTTACCCAACTGAGCGTGAGCAGTACAATCAATTGATCACCGGAGTCGAAACGGAGGATGAGGGTGCTGCAACAATGAAAGACGAGTTTCGTGCCTCGGAGAAATATGGTCTAGTCCATCTTCTCCGTTTGTTCATAAAGCTTCCGGGATTGATCAAATACGATCATCATATCGGTGATGTTCCAAAGGTTAGTGATAGTAAAGTTCCCAGTTTTCCATTTATTTGTTTTTCAAGTTAGTTAGCTAGAGCTGAATCATAATGGTCGCTATTTTTCAGCACATTGCTCCGCGTGTTGATGAGTTTGTGAAGTTTTTGAGCGACAACTGCTCCGACTTTCATAATGGTAAAATGGACTATGAGCAGATGGCTTCCAATTAGGATTTACAACTCGAAGGTCAAGGATGTAACCAAACTTCTTATAACTTTCATTTCATTGTTTTTTTCTATTCTAGTTTGAAAGTTTATTGAGTCCATTCGGACTATATTTTACAATATCCATTCATTCTCACACATTATTTTTTCTTCTAAAAAACTTCGGTTACCTACGTAACACAGATTCGTTGATGTTCTCATCTTTCCTAGATAATCAATATTCATTCATTTTCTCGAACTTTTCATTAATACTGAATTTTTTTTTGTGAAAAATCGTTGATCTGAATAAATTCGCTTCGCTTCAAAAACGGCTCCCTCTTTCTCTCCACTTTTTCTTTTCAAACCTTTTCAGATTACGTTGAAATTAAAAATAAAAAACTATTGAAGGTCAGCACATTTCAAAATACATATAATTTGAAATAGCCTGTGTTTACAGGTAAGAAAATCTTCTTTTAAATCTTTTTTATTGCGCCACTCATCATTATGTACGCTTGGCTATCTTTCCCAACAGTGCAACAGTTTGCAACATGTCGGCTCCTTGCCCGCTAATTTGGAAGAGATAAATCTCCTTCTTTCAATGACGAGCAGATTGAATTGCTTTACCATTTGCAAATCACAGCCGGTAGCGCTTTGGTAGCTAAATTTCTATCGGTCGATAGATGCGAAACATGGTGGTCCATTGTTATTTTCCACTGATGCCTCTGGAGAAATAAGATATCTTTGAAGTTCAGTTCTGTCAGGCAGATCGCCACCTGTTTCCAAACATATGAGACATTTTAGTCCCCTCTCCAATACTCGTTAAGACTAATTCCTGTATCCATTCAGAAATGATTTGCAGTCGACCCAGAGTAATTGAAACATGTTTGAAACAGTCTATGTTCTCTCTGTTTTTTCAATGAGGATTCATAAATATTTGTATTTATCAACGGGAATTGGGACTTATGGAACACACCTTGCACAACATTTAGAAAACAGCACATAAATATTTGAATCGGTAATGAATTGATATGGTCGTTGATCTTCCAGTACTCATTACCTATGTTTTAAATTATCTCTAGTCTTGTTATTACAATTGGAAATGATATGATTGAATTGCTAATTAACTGTAAGGTACATGAGTTCCGTTTTTACCTTATGAAAAGTAATGAGAATAGTTTTTCTCCATTTTATAAGACCTGTTGAAAAACTGTGTTATTTCGAACTTAACACACGTCCGGCCAAAATACGTCAAGGTAACTTAATGGGATGAGTCAAAAAAAAATCACGACCACCGAGAAAGTTCAATCTTTTTTTTTCAGAATGGGACTCAATGTCACAAGTGAATAAATGTTTTGGAGAAAGGAAATGATTTTATGAAAACGTCTGGTGTGGAAGGAATAAATCATCGTAATCTACGAAATACAAATTTTTCTAAGATTTCTTCTGATTCAGAGAAATAATTTTGAAAGTTTCGTAATACATAACTTCTCTCATTCGTTTTCTTTTGATTGTAAAGTTATCCCAACAGATTTCCAACTTTACTATATGAATATTCTACTTTCTTCTTGTTCCCATTCCATAATTTCAGATTGATTCTTCCTCGAATCTCCAGTTAAGACTCACCATGCATTTCATTTTTTCATTTCTTATGTACACAAGGTCAGACATCATTTATTGTTCTTGGTCCTTCGAAAAAAGTGAAAGAATTCGCGCTTTTAGTATGCAAATAAAGGCAAAAAGAGTTGAATGTCATATTTGGAAAATCTTCTCGATACCCCGACCGTCACCATCTTTTTTCACTACCAGAGGTTTGATGTTGCTTTTCTCCTACAATTTTGAAAAACTTGTTCCATCATGTCGTGTATATCAACTCCAAGATTTATTCTTATGATGATGACTGGATAGTGATGCCAGAAAGATAGTTCGTTTCTTATCATGAGTTTTTCTCTGATTACGACAAATCCAAAAAGCAAGTTCTTTGCTCAAATGGTGACAATTGTTAAATAAAATCACATAATTTGAAGTTATAAATATATTAAGTGGGACAGAGGGTGTGGAGGAAAAACCAACAAAACAAACCACCATTTGATGATGGGAAACACTCTAAACTTCTTTTCTAACGAGACCGCTCACAGTTTAGAAACCCCGTATTTTAGATTAAACTTTCGGCAAATTCACACTCATAGATTTATATATGGATGTTCCAAGTGATTTGCTTGATTCGAGAAAACATCAGAATTTTTTCTTTGCTTTTTTAGATGATAACACAATTGTCTTCAATAGATTCATACTTGAAGGTTTCTTTTTCCAGATTTTTTTTCTGACAAACAAAACAAAACTCATAGAACAAATAGTTTTACCTGTGGTACCTGTGAAAAATGCCATTTTCCTAACGAACAACCAAAGACGAAAGGGATAGGTGTGTTCGCCACAGTCTCTTTGTGTTTGTCATTCAATCTTCTCTCTGCTGTTCAGTGTGTTCGTTTTTTATGTCTCCAGCCCTTTTTGGTATCCACGCTGCATTCTTTTTCTCTGATCGCTCTTCGAGGGCGATGCAAATTTGCCCCATTGCGTAACACCTATAGCGCGAGTAGTAAAATTTACCTTTTGAATATGGTGACCTCTCTGTCTATTGAACGTTTTGCTGTTCTGACGCTTTTCTGTTTTTGACCCAACTCCTTTCCGTTATTTGGCTTTCCGATTTCATCTTCTTCATCTAACCCTCTTTTTTTCAGGTAACACAATGCCGCGTAAATCAACCAATGATAACAAGCCAATCAAACCAAATGCCAGACGGGGAACGAAAGAAAAGGTGGATCTGCAAACGAACCAAGTGGATTCAGTCGAACCAGGTAAGACGGAGAACATTTCAAAACTCCAGCTTAAAATGTGGAGTTGTTTTTCTAGACACACATTTTTCTAGAAACACACTAGGAAATTCATTTTAACCTTGGAGAACTCTTTCCTACCATTTTTCCTAAATTTCTAATTTTCCTTATGACGTTTGAACTGTGATAGATATTTAATTAGTGTTGAGGATGAGCTTCGTAACAAATACATCTGATTAGAGGAATATTCGAAATAAGGTTTGAATCAAAATGTGAATTGTGAACAGACAAACCAACGCTTTCCGTTGGCTCATTTTGCCTCCATTTTTACGAGTAAAATTTCCATGCCCTTGACTCTACCTTTTTCTGAAGTACAAGAACTAATAGAATATACTTTTAGGCGGGTCAGTGAACTTTTTTCCTGTGGTAATGAAAAGCAAAAGGAGGCCAGCAAAAGGCGCCTTTTCAGTTCTTGTTCCGGATTTTGAACTTTTCTCAAAAGGGTTTTTTTTTGCTACAAAATTCTGTGTCAATCAAAGATGTAACAGTTTTATGGATGATTTGGATGGTTCATATTTATGTGTCCCCCAATCGAAAAGTTTGGTTTTGATCAGTGCGTTTCGATAACATCTGGACAATCTATCACATTCTATAAACAGCTGCAAAACTTAAAAGCTAGGAAAACAAATTCAAAATACAACACAATTGATTTAACATCTAAACAACTTCGACTTGGGACCGGTCAGACATGATAATGGACGTTAGTGAATGGTAAAACTGAAGAGCTGAGAACAAAACATGCACGGCTGCTCAATTCGTAACTGCTATGTCCTTCTTTGGGGGAAATTATGTGGGTTGAAAAGGTCAGATTCTGTATGAATCAGTGGAGGAAATCAACTAAGAACAAAGAGAAATGATTGACAAAAAAAAATTAATTTCCAAATTTTATTTTTCAGGCCCAATTAACACTAGTTCCTTTTTTTATTACAAAAATGACCTTGAACCCACGTAAACTGGCCTAGAGAAGACTATAGCAGTTACAAAATACATAAGAAAGCATGGCTTATTCTTAGCTATTCATGATACGATTCACTGACTGCAAGTAAATTGTCATGTCTCACCGCAAAACAACATTTGGGTTTTACTTTATCTTGCAACTTGCAAAGGGAATCAGACACGGAGCGGCAACTTTAACTGAAGTACAACAAATCCAAATGATGATGAAAAAAACGACTTAGATTGAAAACTTTTTACATTTCACATTTTTCAGCTCCAAGCGCGAAAAACAGAAAAATCCCCAATTCGGAAAATCGGGTCATCGCTCCTGGAGTGTCTGTCGATGGAACGCGAGAGCTCAAAAAACAAAATGCATCTACATCTGCATCATCCGTTTCGCCAGTTCCACCGATCAAAAAAACTAGAGGGACAAAAACGCGAAACAGTGGAAGTACTCCAGCCACCAATCCAAAACGTAGATGCATTGAAACGGACGTTGACGAGCAGGACGAGAAGGAGAACACAACCACAATTGCTAAGAATGTTTCGAAGTACACATTATATTCACATTCAAAGTATTGGTTGCCACGGAACATCCAGTTTCCCATTGGATTGACCCATACTCCGTTCCACGTGGGACTTCCATTAGACACATTCGCAGAAGTAATCTCCAGACTTACCATCCTACCTTTGAACGGTTTTCCCGAACGTGCCAAAAAAGGTGTTCATCATCTTAGACCTGGTGCAAGAGGATTAACAGCCCGCAGTCCTACGGCGACCATTGAAGCCTACGTTGGATCAAAGCCAGATCAGGAATACATGGATAAGGACGATAGAGAAGAGTTGATGTGGTCAGCTGAAAACTTCGAAATACATCTGGAGCAAGAGGGATCGATGAATAAAAAAGGATTGTTCTATAATGATATTGAGAAGGAGTATTTATTCCCTATATGGCGACAATTCGAAGGCCGTATCCCGCAAGAAGTCGCACTTCAAAAACTGATGACAAATGGATACGACGTGGCCGTCGCTCTCGACTGTATTGACGAATGTCTGAAAACTTTGCCTCAGAAGTTGATCGCTCCCAGCACTGCTCAAGTCCAAGTTCTGGAACGCGAGATCGTCAAAAATCGAAACAAGATTGACTTGGGAAAGATTCAGAACACCATAGTGAGTTGATAACATTATATTTCATACGCAGTTTTCAATTTCATTTCAGATGAGGAACTATCACATCAGTGAAGTGTTCAACTATTACATTCATTTCTGTCGATTCTTTGATTTCGATAACGACGAAGCAGAATCGGAAGACCACCACCTCAACGTGAGAATCGCATGCAACTGTTTGGAGCCAATGTGCCGGCAGTTAAACTTCGAACCCAGATATGCGTGCTCCAACTGCACCAAAACCCTCAGGACCCACCAACTTCCAGCGGATCAACTATGCCTGATTTGCTCAGCATACAAGACCATCACCGGAGAAACTCGACCTGCTCAAAATGTCGTCTTTGATGAGGACGATATCATTAAAATCAAGTTATGGGATACCAAGTTCAAGAAGACGGATAGGTTCGACTTCGAAAAGTGGTTCCAGAAGAGAAAGAATAAGGATTACAAGTCATTGAAGTTAACCCAAGAGGAAGCACTGATGCTCAACTTTGAGAAGCTCGATTTGAACGATGAGCACAACTCTCTTGGATCACAAATTCAATCCATGCTCCAGCCTTATATCCTCCCTCATTTCTCCCACTGCCAATGCCAACACTCAGGAGGAATCCCCGTCGGAAGTCCAAATTTCGGGAAGACCAAATTCTCGGAAGAAGAAGAACGAGCATTTGTCGCCACTATTATTCAAACACCGAGAAATATCAAAGCTGCAGCTGCGGTCTTAAATGTGGAGGAAGAGCTCGTCGAGGTGTTCTTGAACAAGTATAAAGCCGGAAATGCTGTCTGGAAGGTGAATCTAATACAAAAAAGTTTGAACTCTTAAACTATCTATTTCAGGATCTTGGTAGAGTGAAGGTTCATAGTTATTCGGCAAGACAAGTCCTTCCACCAATCAGCCCGCCTCCACTCATTCCAAGAGATTGAGCATAAGAAAAGAAGTCACCAGCATTCTTGTTAAATAACTTTGATTCGTCTCATATTTGTATTCTTTATTTTTTTGGTAGCCAAAATTTATGAGCATCGAATCTATTCTAATGACGATTTGCTTTGTCTCTTTTTTTGCAAAATTTATGAAATTAGAATGAATCTTGTCAAATGAAATTCAAGTTTTATCGTGACGTTGTTTTTTCTAAAAAGAAAAATGAGGTTGTTGATTGCAGACGAGTTGGAAAGAGATGATAACTCATGATGGAAATGATTGTAGAGAGAGCAGATAAACACAAAGTTTAAAACTCGGAAGTCTGGAACGGAATAGAGATTGGAATGAAATTTCGCAAATGATTATTAGAAGAGAGAGAGAGGGAGAACACTAAGAAAAAAAACTTAAAAAAAACTTTTTTCTCTGGGTAAATTTTTGGTAAAATTTCACTTTTTAGCAGAAATCATGATGTGAAAATGGGCAAGTTGTCAAATGGAGATATCAAAAAAGAAAAAATATGATACAAAACATAACAAACGTGTCAATGGTTGGGAGATGAATGTTTTTCAACATCAAAGTACATATTCATCGCATGCTCAACAGGTTTCTGCTTCACCATCATATCCCGATATTCCGAAGACTGTAATAGATTGATTTTTGAAGCATAGAAATTGAAAAAAAAGAGCTGATATTACCTCGAAGTAAGCTGGATTACAAGCTAAATAATTCTTGATTTGTTGAATGCGGTTTTCCATGTTGAGGAGTAGGGCCACATCGTATTCTTTGGCAACATTGGAGAACGTCAATCGCTCCGATGCCTGTAAAATCAAAAAATATTAAAATAGTGTATTTGCCTGATTTTCTGAAGCACTGTGAAAAACTAACATTACGGCTCGAAAAAACAAATTTCTCGAAGGCCAAAGTTTATTAGATTCAGGAAATCTGACGGGTTTTGTTATTGTGAAACACCAAGAGTGAAAGTTAATGTTTCGTTCCAACAATATTTGCTTATTGTAAAAAAACAATATACCTTCAATATATCCAGTTCCTTTTTAAGTCCAGTGATCTCAAAATCAGTCGCAAATTTCCATAGAGAGGAGAAATGTCTAGTCGCATCGCCCAATTTTCCCACATAAAGGAACTTGATGAGTTGTTGAGCGGCTTCAGGGTGAGAGTCGATTTTGAATTCCAATTTTTCCCCTCTTCTGATTTTATCTTTTATATTGTTCAGAAACCAGGTAGACTGATGTGTGAGTACAAAATCATGTACAGGAAACCGGGTTTCTGTGTTGATGATGTTCACATTTCCCGTGTTTCTGAACTCGTATATCTCTTCAAACGAAACGACTTTCTCCTGAAAATAGACTGTTTGCATTAAGCTTCTAAAACATATTTTTCCTTTCTTGTTTGCCTATGTCCAACATCTCGATTAATCGATACTATTATTGAAAAATAAATTGGCAATCAGTTTTGAAATACCATTTCAAAACAGAGATTTACAAAAATAAGTAGATTGACGGTCCGAAATTACGGACTTATCTTTGAAGTAATGTATCTTGAGATACATTGAAATTGAATTTTCAAAAAGAATATTGATAAATTACCTTTTGACTCATTTCCTTTGTTGTTGTTCCAGAACACGAGTCCTTATCCTGAAAACAATTCTGTATTACAACTTCTTCCAGCATTAAACTGGCAGCATGCAAATGAAACATTAAAAGTAGAATATGTTTTCAAAGGAGGGGGAACTCAAAAAAACATTTTCCCAAAAATTACAGATTTATGTAACTCAGGTGGGTTCAAACTCGGGGCCGGTCTGACAGATCACCAAAAAAGCTACCGACTGCGCTCTCTCCGCTTGTCTCCAAGAGACTTTGCCCTTTTTCCCTGTGAAGTTTCCCTACGAATGAGAGTTCCCACCCCCTTTAAATTAGAAATTCTTGTTATCTTGGAAGGAAAATGTTTCTAGTTCATTTCCCTTGTTCTCAATCGAAATAATATTCCTAGTTCATGAATTATCTGTATGATATGTGAATATTAATAAATCAGTACTCATGTTAGAATGCATTTCTGTGAAAAATCATGACTTGAACAAAAATAAACACTGAAAAAAAAATTAAACCTCACCTTCATTGAGGAAGACTTTTTCAATGTTTCATTTTCCTTCTTCAAGTAGTAATTTTCTTGCGAAACTGAAAAAATGGTATAAATACAATAAACTAAACAAAACCAACATACGTTTTTCGATCTTCTTCTTTAATTCTATGAGCTCCAATTCATTAGAATTCGCGATCTCTCTCATTCTGCTTGTCTCTGTAATAAGCAACATAATTGAAAGGTTTAGATGATAGTTAGGAAAAAAAAAACAAATTTTGAAGAAAAAAAAGTTTGTCATATCATAGGCGACTTTGGTGTGTTTTGTTAAGTTTTTATTAGTTTTTTTTGGAAGGAAAACCTATAAGTTGTTGTTGCTTTTGTTTTTTAAGCGCGCAGGTGAACACAAAAAATCAAATTTCAAAACTTAGCTATAGCAATCAAAACAAAACTAGTAATTATGATACCTAACAAAATTGACAACTACTTTCTGTCTACCTGTAAGTTTTTCTGGTAGTAAAGAATGGCGAAGCAACTCATTTTGAAATCAAAAGTATTTTTGATGCTCAACGCGTATGTCGTAAGCCCAGTCTTTTGGTGATTCATAAGAAAAGAACATACCATTCCATTGGCGGTTGAAACTCTCTTCAAGTTGTCCGCACCTTCCCTCCATCTCTTTTTGCATAAATTCATAATGATCTGTTTTATGCTGAAGCATATTTTCAGCTCTTGCTGCTCTTTCTCGTTCATTTTTCAAGTCCTCTTTCAGGTAAAATATCTGATTGGAGAGAAAAAGTGACTTTTCCTCGGCGTCCATTTCTTCTGTAACAAAGATTGGGATACATTATCTGACTTTATTTTAAAAAACGTTTACCAAGTCTTTCCTCTCTTTTCACTGTGCATACTTTTGGAAGTTCCACTTCCATAACTTTTTCCTCTTGCTGTATCGTTTTTCCTGCAAATGTGTATGCATTTTGAGATACATTTTAGGTTCAACTGCCGGAATAAAAATTAAAAATAAAAATAAGAGTGTGAATGTGTGGAAAAGTTCAAACTATCTCGATTATGATCTTTTCAGCGAAGTTTTTCAATTTCTGCAAAAAATTTCACGAAAACAATTCCTGCAATGCTTTTTGTTCCACGTTAATTGGAATTAGAAGTGATAAGCATAACTTCAACGTTAAACGGAAATCCATGTAGAGAAAAAAATTTGAGCTCTCTCTCACAAAAAACACAGTCTAACCAAAAAGATTCAATTTTTCTGATGCGTTTCGTTAACTAGGAAAAGTTCAGTTTTGACATTGATAAAATGAGAAAACATTCAATCGAGTATTCAATCAGTGAAGCTGTTGGTGAATGAAATGGCACGAGACATTTTCTAAATGTTAGTTTTCAGAAAACATTTCAATGAAAAAAACTCAAAAAAACTATCAACAGTGAGAATAGCAAAAATCCATTAAGAAAATTGAGAACGGTTACCAGCTTTGAAACAATGCAACGTTACAATATGCGCCAAATATTGTGCCCGTTGCCTCTAACTCCATTAGTCATCGCTTACTCATAGGAAGAAGTTTTTCAATCAAGCCATACATTTGTGTTCTCTTTTGTTCTAACCCATAAAATCCTTTGATAGACCAGAGGACTGTTTCCACACTAATGAAAATGAGCATTGAGACGACCTCACTTCTCATTTTTGCAAGCTATATTATGAAACATCGTTTCGAACGTGTGAATAAATATCAGAAACATAACGCAGTTTTTTTCAATAGTAGGAAAAACACAGAATTCGGAAGAATTAGCTGAAAAAGGTCTCATCTACTGAAAAATTTAATTAATTTTACAGAATCAACAAGTTTTCAAAACGTAGAACAATAAAGTACATTTCATTCTGGAGATAAGCAAACTAATAGGACGGATGATAAAACAGGAAATCAGACGCAAATAACTTTTGAACCATAAAGTGTCTGACACGTAAGCAAGTCAACTTTTTTGGAGGAAATTGGAGTTCAGTGACGTGAAATTGGTAGACTGAAGTCGGCCACACTTGTTTAGTTTCTGAGTAAAGTATATACATATACTTTTACCTATAAAAAATAGTGAAAGATGGCTAATAAATGTGATGAAAATTATCATTTTTGTGCTTTCTTTGTTCAATGAAAGAAAATGAGGAGCACACCGTATAAAAGTAGATCATATTCCCAAATATTAATGTAAGTAATTGATACACTATTCCAAAACAAGTTCACCGAGGTAAAATGAAACGAAACGACGATATTAGGACAAAAAGCTTGACAGCAAAAATTAGAACAGATGTAGGCAATGTGGTCGTGTTCATAGATTTCTCAATACAGTTGCTCAATTGAACTATACGCGACAATGTGAAAAAAAAGAATAGTGAAAAAGGGAAGTCACGATGTCAGTTTCAGTGGCAAACAAATATCCTTGCTACAGTAAGCCATCAAGAACAAAGTATGAGAAATGTAAAACGGAAAACATGCCTAATTGGCACCCTCTCATATTTTCTCAGACTCTTGCCAACATAATGCAAGGAACCCTCAAATGGAAAGACAATGGTTACTGTAAATTAGACTGCCGATTTCACAAAACATATTAACCACTTTTGACACATTTGCTTTTGGTTAACCACTAATAACGCATTCGCAATGAATTCTGAGAAGCAATGTCATCGAAAATTTTATTTCGAAGAAAGAAATGAATTGAGTGGAAGGAGTAACGATTTTCAAATCACTGAACTGTGCTTAATATGGTTTGTGAGAAATAACCAATGTACCCTAACAATAATATAAAAACAAAGACCAACAAAAATATAGTTTTGAGATGCTGAAGTGTAAACTACTAAACACAGTTTTTTCCAATACGTGGAAGAAGAGGAGGATAGAGAAGAGCAATGCTGAATGAAAACATGCTGCAAAAATCACTTGAAGAAGAGTGAAGAAGAAAAGAAAACTCAAATCGTTTTCAATAAATTGATGAAAGAATTGCAAGATTCTCCAATCTTTCATATATTTGAAGTCTGCAAAAACAGTTTGGAACAGTAAATAATCGGAAGTTTGGAAAACAAAACAAATTTATGCTGGGATATTTCATTCCTGAACTTATAAGCGTATCCATGTTTTATAAGTTTATGTGCTCAAATTTTTTTTTCGTGATTTCAATCTATTCAAATATCAAATCATTCACGGTCAGCTTACTGCATCAGAAGAAAGTCCAAACAATAATACCTATAGAATAAACCTTGGACAACGCTTCTAGTTTTCGCAGAGACTTACCATTCAAAATAAGTTTTAACGAAGAAGATAGTAAAATGCGATACAACCATATTGTCCTTATTTTTTCCTGAAAGGAACAGATTGTATATAACTGATAGAACTGCACAATTTGTTAATTTATCAGAGAATATGCTCATTCATTCGATCAATCCAGTAGAAAAACAAAAGAATATACACAAAACGTTGCGGAAAACAAAAAAGGTTGGAAAGAACGGAAAATTTAGGAAAGTTCAATCAAGGTTTGAGAAATATAAAACAAATTTGAATTCAGAACGAAAAAAACAGACGGGGAAATTTGGAATATTAACTTTGATTGTTATTTGTAAAGCGTTGTGATGAAGATCGTGGATGGAACACCTCTTTGTCAAAAGTAGACACATAAAGAAGACGCGATAAGTGAGATCCATTGCAGTAGTGAACGGAACGAGCATAATCAAACATAAACTGAAAAATTAGACGTTTCCAGTTGAATTGATTTTCGAATATAGCCAACTACTTTTCAAATCTAGAAATGTTAATTTGGTACAAAGTTACATATAAAATTATCAAAGTTTTGCTGGAAATCCGAAAACTCAAATACATTCCCAGCCAATGGAAAACTCACATGTTGAAATGACGGATTGCGTTGCTCTCAGTTCCCGATTGGCCATATTGGCCACTTGGGAACTGTGGTGGTTTTGACAGCGTTAGGGTCATAAGGGACGCCACCTAACCCATTGTATGCAACACCAGAAATATAGATCGGAGTAGGACGAACGAGGGCTTGTGGTTGGACTTGAATTTCCGGCTGTCTCGAAATCATTTGTTGTGCTGGTTTCTGTTTTGCCGATGGTTCAAGATCTATATAAATTGGACTGTCCGACTCTCTCGTTGATCTTTTCGTTGAGGCAGCCATCAAATCAGGCTGGTTATGCTCAGGTTGACGTTGGTTGCTTGTTCCGGCAGTTCTTTTATTTGTTCGAGAAGCTTGTGTTTTAGATGTTGAAGGTGCTGTAGAATTCAGTGGTGTATTGTTATTTGAGAAAAAGGGACGAGATCGATTTGTTCCGTAACGTCTTTCAATTGGAGTGTTAGAACCAGCAGGAAAGAATAAGTCAGTGTAACTGTACCCCATGTAAGGTTGTCCTTGTTCTGATGGTCGCATTCTTGGACTAGCCAAGTCCTTTGTCGGCGCAACTTTTGTTTGGTCTTTTTTGAAAATATCACAGTCGGTATTCCGGATTGAAGATGATGGTATTGGAAGTATTGGACGTATTTCAGGGGGTGGAACTCTCAGACTTGGAATTACAGGAGCAACTGGTGTCACTTTTTGAACTGGTGCCGGTTTTGGAGCACTCAGTTCTGGTGTTGGAGGAAATCGGTTGAATCGAGAAACAGCCGATGATGATTTCTCAACCTTTGGTGCCGGTCCGGGAACATCTGTTGGAGGGCTCGGTACAATGAACATTGGAGGACTTGGTGGCGATTTCTCGTACTCAGGTACATAAAGTGTTCCATCATCTCGTCGTTGATAGTATAGAGGCTTTTTCGACCAGACAGTTTCTTCTCTTGGCATTTGTGGATGCAGTGGCGGTTCCCATTTCTAAAAAAACAATTTGAACGGTATTTTTTGAATACTTTGCTTGAGATTTGTTTTATTCTCTCAATGTTTTGTAGCATAAAGAACAGAAACAAAAAACGATATGATGAAAAATGAACTTACGTATAGTTCTTCCTCTTTCCTTTCGCAATTTCTTGCATGATCCATTGGATGCAAGACAAAAACTTTTGTGGGTACAATCGGATCCAGTCCTTTTGTAGGCACAGTCGGTTCCAGTTTTTTTGTAGACAGAATCGAATCCAATCCAGGATTGATGTGATCACCGGGGAGCGGGACTGTAAGTTATTAAGCCAAGTTCACAGAAAAACAAGAAAAATTGAATTATCGATATGTGTTGACTGTCGTCATTTTGTTCAGTTTCATCAAGAACTGTTATGACATTCATCCGAATAAAATTTTATAGCAGATTCACTTTTTTCGGTTCGATTTCGTTTTTTTCAAGACTTACCTGCCAAGCCAGCTCCATATATCGGCGTTTTGAAGAACTCCGTCAAGTCAATCGTGGGTTGACTGGAAAAAACATAGTCCGCAAAATAATTGACTTCACAAAACTCACCCTAACCAACGGGTAGGACCTAAGAGCTCTTCCCACTCCTCATCGGTAAGCTGACGGCTGGAATTTCATTATGAGAACTAAGAAGTCGTTCGTTTGTTTGGCAGCAAGACTAATACAATATCAAAAACTCACCGCGGTGTGATTGGCGGGGGTTCCATACTAAATTCTGTATGAGTACTCTGCTCCTGGAAAGTAATAAGCCATACATTTCACATCGATTTGGCAACTCACGGAATTTCTTTTTGTGGATGACTGTCTATGTGGACGTGGGTTTCTTCGTGAAGGTTCATTACTTGGCTGAAAAAAAAAACTGCTGAAGTGGATAAAGAAAGATTTTTCAAAGCGCTAGTTTTTTTTCTATTGTTTCCAAACGCTGCGATTGGAAAAACAGCGTTTCCAAAAATTTTTGAAACCTGAAAAGTTACACACCCCTGGCAGACATGGATCTCTTTTATCGGGCATCTTGGGAGCCTTGAAAACATGTTTATCTTCCATTTTCGCTCCTGAAAAAAAAGATAATCGTTAATTAGTGATGAGTAACACAGAGTTAGAAAAAAAACAACACAATTTAGTGGGTATACAAAAATTGTCATTTAGTTTGAAGATAATCATTCGAGAAACAGGAAAAAATCTATTTAATAGGTCCTGATCTTTACACAACAGAATGAGAGATCAACGAGAACCCAATCCACTTCCGGCTCACGTCACCAAATGCTCTCTCATTTCCTACTTTTATGTTCAAAGAGCTTCGAAAAACAAAAAATTATAATCACAAGGGCATGAGAGCAATATTCTATTTTGTTGGGCAATAACAAAATGCACGAGCGCAAAATACATTTTTCTAATCTTTTATCTCTATTGTTGATGATTAGTTATAACTTTGATCTTTTAGTAATGAATAAAAGGTTTTTGGATATCGTTGAAAATGCTTTCATGGGTTTAATGAGCATATAGATTAAGATAAAAAGCAAGAACAGAAAAAAATTTAAGTTCTTCGTTTTCAAAACGTATTGATGAAACCAATCCTAGATTTTGAAAGTTTCTATCCGAGAACACGCTCTTAGTTTTGCATGTTTTTAAGCCTCTGGTAGGTCGTATTACTTTTTTTCACAGATCATAGTCTTTGAGCACAAACTACAATAATGGAGCACCATTCAATTTTTGAAAAACAAATCTCCCGTAAAAAAGAAAACAGGAATGGATCTCCTGGCATAAATACAATTTTCCATTCCTAAAATCAGGTGAAATACATATGCTTACAAGGGAATATTTTTCTCACATGGCTTAAGAATTGTCTATAAAATGGTGGTCTACAAGTAGACGCTTCTGTGAGTGGGTTCTCAAATTTCTAGCTCTCACTGGAGCCTGAGAGTCTGGAAATCTTGATCCGAAAGAGCTATGTCGACAGTGAATTGAAAAAAAGAAGCGTGTTCCAATTCTCAGATAAAGATTTCCAGACTCTCAGGCTTCAGTGAGCGCTAGAAAATTCAGAATCCAATCACAGAAGCATTTACTTTCAGACCACCAATTTACAAAAAATTCCTAGCCATATGAGTAAAACATTCATTTGTTTTACTTTGTTTTGTAATTTTCAGATAAAAATGATGCACAATGAGACGAAACAAAAAACGGATGCAGTTCTGGCACGTTTCTGCCTAATATGCTCTATGAAAAGGAACACGACAGGGTACTGAAAAAAGAAAAGAAGAGAAATATAATTTCAACGAAAACAATTGAAATCTACTCACAGACAACGTTTCACGATCATAACAAAAAATCTTCCAAATGTAGAGATAGAAGTTACTAATGAAAATATGAAACGTCATGAATAGGAACCTTTCATGATTGACAATACAAACTCTTTGGTATTTTGGTGGGTGGTCAAAACTGTCTTTTTGTAAACGTTCAGCTTCAGTAAACAGAAATAATCTCGGATCGAAACTTTGAAATTTTTATGTTCATTTGTGGATGATGTGGTTGAAAACGAGAGAAGAAATATTTTTTACGGGAGGAACTGCGGGAGTTTTACGGGAGGAAAGTGCGAAAATTAATCTCCCCTTATATAAAAGTATTCAAGACAAAAAGATGTTTCTAAACTAGAATAACACAAGGAACAGACAACGAGAGGATAATACTTTTGGGTTTGAATGAAAACAATAGCAAGTTCAAAAATATAATCCGCGATTGTTCTGTGATAAAATGACAAAAACTAAAAAATATCGTATTCGTGAAAGATATAATATTGAGTATATCAAAAGAACCAATAATCGTTTGAGTAAAAACACACAACAAAAAGAAGAGAAATGATAAACAATAATCCCAATAGCAAACTAGGAATAAAAGAGAAAAGATAATTTCTCATAATAGGAAACATAAAGAGGCAGAGGGACGGCAGGATTTGGAAGGATAACATTCAAAATAGAAAGAAAAAGAGGACTGAGTGCATGCTTGAGAGAGTCTCCTGGAGGGATGAAGCAGTGAGCCGAAAAGATGTGGTTGCCACCCTAAACAGAAGTGGGCCTAATCTATGACGTAGTTAAGTAAGTGATTTCATATCACAAATGAGTAAAATGAGTATCCAATAACATAACGGTGAACAAAACGAGTGAAACCCTATTCCTCTTTTTCGTCGCGTTGAAAGCTCAAGGAAAGGAATCGAACAAAAATGCAACAACTTGCTTCAAAAACGCAGCATGAAGTGGATCACTGAAATCTTTCAACTTCATGAACGGAAAAAATCAACTGATGCTTTGAATTTATTCCTGAGAATCATAACACTATACATGGTTATTGCAAAGAACAATGTCTTCATAGAAACACTGTTATCGTGAAAACTGGAAAAAAACTTCTAATTGAAACCATAATTCTGACCTCAGTCGTTGTAGAGCGATGTGATTTCACCAACAAAACTAAGTATTGAAATCACCTCTAACCACAAAACTTCCAAAACGAAAGAAACTTTTAGAATGATCTAGGAAATCAGAAAGATCCAAAATTAGAACAGGAATTCCAAAAATGAATTGTTTTTTTCTCGAACATTAGATTTTTTGTGAGTTCAATTGCACTCAACTACGAATCTGCTAGTGTCTAAGCACATGAGGGTGAGAACTACATGTCATTTCCAATTGACTTAATGAAAAATTGTTGGGATGAAACAAAGTACAATGCAATTCATTCTCTCTTAACAAGCTATGTTTTTGATTTTCGTTTTTTTTTCTGTTTATTGTAGGTGAGTGTAGTTGCCATTGACAAGGAAAATTTTTTCTCACATGGGTTAGGATTTTCTTACTAATTAGTGGTCTGAAAGTAGATGCTTCTGAGAGTGGATTTTCAAATTTCTAGTCCATTTTGGATCCTTTGAGTCTGGAAGTCTTCAACTGAAGTATCTATGTCGACAGTAAATCAAACGAAATAAGGCGTGCTCAGGTTTTCAGATGAAGATTTCCAGACTATCAAACTCCAGTGAGGGCTAGAAATTCCAGAATCCTCTCCCAGAAACAACATTTTTCAGACCACCAATTTTAGAAAATTCCTAACCCATGTGAGAAAAATATTCCCTTGTGAGGAATTGGCTTTTGAATGATTCGAATTTTGGTAGTGTTTGCAATCGAATTCCCAGAATCAAACTATCAAGTGGTTTGTCCGTTTTCCAAAGCATTTTCCCCAATCCTTGTCCCTGTTCCATATTATTTGATCATTCTCATTTACACGCCCTTTCAAAGCGTTTTCCATCTGCTAAATGAATGAATGTCTGTCTCATTGTTTGTTTTTGCAGGACCTTAACTTTTCTGTAGGAGGAAACTTTGCTAGCTTACTTCTTCATTCTGTTTCAGGACGGCTGTCGGACGGTTGCTTATTTTTTGTCTTTTTTCTTCTAGCCTCCCTCTTACCTATTTACGTTTTTGTTGGTTTATCTTGTGGTCCACCTTCTCGTTCACCCAATCCTGCTAAATTTCTGTTGTCGTTTACGTTGACTGATACCTTCAATCTTTTCTCTAACTGTTCTGTCACCTGTTCGCTCGCATTTGATTACTTTTTTGAATCGAGTGATTGTACTAAAGCAACGTTAATAGAGCAGAAGCCCATTCTCATAAATGTCTTGAAATTACAAAACAATAGTGAGTCACAAAAAAGCTACATTCGTTGTTTTCTAAGTCCAACAATATTTTTTCATCTGAGTTTCCCATCGTATTAAAAGTTTCATTTCTCGCCCAAAGAAAAACTGGACATTGGTTTCATTAAACACATTTTTCAGTGTAATCGACGTTCCGTTATCAGTAGCGAAACTTTTGTGATAAGATTGAATTGCAGTTCGAATGTTTGTTTTGTGAAGATTGCAACATTTTCTTATTGCGATTCTATCTCTCAAGACGAGTGTAAAAGAAACTTCAAGAGAACTCCTGTTACAAAAAACGGATGGATAGATTTTTGTTCTCTATTTTTCGTTCAAATTTTTCTTTTGAACATTTTGATTGCAATTGTAGGTAGCATTTTTGAAGACAGTTTTTGAGTTGATTATTTTTCCTTGTGACAGTGTTGGTTTCTCTTTTTTTATTTTTCACTTAAAACATTTAGGTATAGCTGCTCGAACAACCAAATTTGAAAGAATGTTTATAACAAAAACACATATTAGGTTGGAAAGAAAGTTTCTGTGCATTTTTGAAAATTCTCGCATTCGAACGAGAAATGAATCAGAAATCAAAGATGTTGACCATTACTAACTACAACTGTCCGGTATCTAGTTGGCAAGTTCCAGATGCCTTCTCTCCAGAACGCGGTATTTTGTGAACCTAAGTAGTCAGTCAACTTTTTCTGTTCGACCTCATACTTTTTGAACTACTCTTTCTTCTCGGTCATTTCCACAGGCTCAATCACGTGGTTACCTCTAATGAGTAGTGTGTCTTGTATAGTAACCAACAGCATCAAATCCAATTGTATAAGCTACCATCCGACGTCGTTAAACAAGATTTGCAGCCATAAAAGTACTGCTCTCTGTTGGGTGTTTCATTCGAACCGTTCACTACTAGATGCTTCTGTCCGAAGGCGAGACTATGAACACCGACTACTACTACTTCCCAATAATAAAAATGGAGCTGAATCTCACTTGTAATACCCTCGAATTCGTTACCTCCAGGAAAAAGCCTGTCCGTCTACAACCAGAACTACCAAAACCTTGCTCGCCTGATCCAACTGGATAATCATTGCTCACGTTTTTTATACTTTTTGTAATTCTCTCTTTGATAACTATACACTCGGTGATGCGCATCGCTCTCTTTGAGGAATTGACTTCAAAAATCGAGATGATGTCCAGAAAAGGTTGACTGACTACTTAGGTTCACAAAATACCGCGTTCTGGAGAGAAGGCATCCGGAACTTGCCAACTAGATACCAAACAGTTGTAGATAGTAATGGTCAACATCTTTGATTTCTGATTCATTTCTCGTTCGATTACAAGAATTTTCAAAAATGCACAGAAACTTTCTTTCCAACCTAATATCTTCACCAATTCCGGTTTGAAAAAGTAGTTGATAATTCTCTTTTCTGTTTTTCGCTGCAACGTTCCATAGTTTAGAATTGTTTCGAAAGAACATTCACTCAGATTCATCGTTTTTTTCTACATCAATCTCTGGTCTATTTCTGAGAAATGTCGTTTTCCCTTTTTATTCAACTTTCAATTTTTTCCCAGAATTTGCTGTTCTCAAAAACACACAAGTCCACCAAAGAAATGAAGGACAATGTTTTTCCAGTGAATGAGCGAGCGAGAGAAGATGGTGAGTTGTTCAACCAACATTAATTCTTTAAAAATTTATGAATTTTCACACCTCTAACTTTTTACAGTCAAACGAAACTTGGAAGAACTAAGAAGGATTTGTGAGTGTTCTATTCAAATTTGTGACAAAGAGAACAAGCTGGAACTTTATCCATATTTCGAAATTGAGCTAGATGGGGAAAACGAGAAAGTCAACATGGCGAAAAAACACATATTCGAAGTCATAATCAGAGAAATGGCGGAACGCTATGAATACGAAGAATGTACAGGATATGTCAGCTGTTTTCTTCCGTTTACTCCAGAAGATATAAAAATCTTCCTAGCAGACTTTGAATTAAAATGCCTTCAGGTAAGCATTTGATGTCATTCAAAATAGAATTCAAAGTGAAACTTGCAGAACTGCTACGGAATCGTCATTATCAAAGAGCCAGACGCACGATTTCCGACACCTATTATGGTCCGTGGTACACCTGACAGCATTGATCAGTTCACAAAAAGCTTGACGACCAAGATAGAAGAACATAAAAAAAGGAATCCAGAAGTGGCTAAAACGATGCAATTTACCGTTCAGGATATCAAATGGTTGATGAGTCAAAACGGTGAAAAGGTAAAACATATTGAAGAACAAACCAACGCGAAGTGCACTACGGATAACAAAACTTATTTCGGATATCGTACATTGACTATCACTGGAAAGTTTAACGAAGTCGCGGAAGCCAAAAAAACTATCAATAACCTTATTGATAAGCATCACATGGAACAAAAAATTGGTGAGTTCATGATTAAAAGTTCGAGTTATTTTTTGCTGTGAGAAATGAAAGATAAGCCGATACAAACAAAAGATTTTCTCTATTGAAAGATTCCCAACTTGCATTCAAAGTTCCACGAGTGAAAAAAATTAGGATTTTTGAGAAACTTTCATCAAAATTGATGTTTTTACAAAATAAGGCTATGTAGCTTTCTGCTCATTTTTTTCTCGCCCTGCTTTTTGTCTGAACGTCTGATTCGAACGAATTTTGAACGAGTTCTAGGCAAATTCTCTCAGCTTTCATTTTCAAAACTGGTTTAGTATGAGACTTTCATTGTAACCTCAGATATTTTTCAATGAATTGAATAGTTTTAAAATAATTTTGAATAATTTCAGAAAGTTCTTCGAAACATTATAGCCATGACGAGCAAGGAAATCGTGACTATAGAAAAACATATGCTCACAAGCAGTCCTCTTCGAAACGATTCAATGACAACGACAACATGGATCACTACCACAAACTTCGTGGCTGTGAACATCGTGACAGTGAAAGGAGTTTGAAGAAACATCATCATAAAGAACAAGATCGCCCTCGGGTTTCTAGAGAAGATGAAAGAGACGATCAATACAATCGTCGAAGCCGCCGTGACAAGCATCTGGAAAAGCGTCATCGTCGATACGGACCATATGATTAACATATTATTGACATTATATTTCTCATCAGTTTTCGTAATGATAGCTCCTTCAAAATATGAAGAAACCTGGAGTGAAATTAACGGATGTTATTCGAAAATTTTCACATTCAGATATATGAAACTTGGAGTAAAAATGCTGACAGCCTAACTTTTTTTGTGGAATATTACTGAGGGTCTGTATAATTCAAATAGATATGTTTTGAAACATGTCCTTCTTCTGCCAAAACTTGACAGAAATTTATAAGACAACTAATTTACGATGAGTAGAAAAACGGTAACTCAAAATATACATATATCGAAAAAGAATATTGGAATACGTCAGAGAATTTGTGGAGCCGCTCTAACGGAAATGAACTTTCTTGAACCGTATGATATTTTCGTGTTGTCGGAAAAAACTTCAATACGGTCGCCAATTATCTGATGCTAATTTTCTCTATATTTCAAACCATGACTGAAAACTGATGAATTTTGTTTTGAACCTTATATGTATATTTATGCTTTTCTCATTAAC
Source organism: Caenorhabditis brenneri (assembly GCA_000143925.2). Taxonomy (NCBI): domain Eukaryota; kingdom Metazoa; phylum Nematoda; class Chromadorea; order Rhabditida; family Rhabditidae; genus Caenorhabditis; species Caenorhabditis brenneri. The sequence continues at coordinate 166,539 of GL379794.1, forward strand.
AGATGCAAATTACAGTTGATAGTATGAAATGGTATTCAATTGATAATCACAGGGTAGTTATAAAGGATGATGACACAAAAACGCTAAAAAGACAAAAAAAGATGAAATATGATTTGATAACAACAAGGACAGAAATATAATTGGGGTCTAAATATGATGTTGACTATCTGGCTGGATTTTCTACGAACATGGATTTCGTAAAAAAGGGAAAACGTTATAACAAAAAGACCTAAAAACCTAAGAAATTGATATTACAAAATGATATGAATAATAAAGCAGAACAAAAATGAATTTAACAAAAAAAATACTCGTGGGGAACATGTGAAAAATACACCGGAAAAGAGAAAGCTACAAAACTATATCTATCGTATTGGTTGATTAGAAACTTAGACTCTAGCGAAAAATGAATAGTTAGCACATATTATGAACTCCGAGTAGAAAAAGTTCTCCCATTCCTTCTGCTAGATTTGCAGTGGCGTTGACGTGATTCATAGGATGACCAGCGTTTTGCAAGTGGTGAACAGCTTGGTGATCGGCTCGACGGGCGATTCGGGAAGTGAGGGGAGTGGGAACGGGATGGGGAACGGGATGGGCATCGTTTGTAAGAAGGTGTCCGAGAACGTGATCGAGAACGCGATGGGGAACGGGATGGTGATCGGGATTTTGAGCGTGACCTATAGCAGGAACATGATGCTTTCTCGATGTCTATTGAAGAATAATCAGTAACTCGAATAATTTTTGTTTCATCCTGGAGGAATAATATATTTGATTATGAGGTCCAGTCGAGAATGCAAACTAACATGATGAGAAGTAAATTCTGTCTTATCGAAAATATCGATACTCCTCTGAACCGAACTTTTCTTCTCGAATTCTACGATTCCTGTCTTGTTATGGCTAATCATTGCAAAACATATTTCTCCAGCTGGTCGAAAATGGTCCTTGAGATCTTGCCACGAACCAGTTTGTGGAATCCCTTCGACGAAAACTCGGAAGTCGCTCCTACGTTGTGGACCTCCGGGCCCACGCGCAATGCGGAAGTTGTCTCCGTTTATGCTGCTCAATGGTTGTCCACCCCAACCACGAGGCCCAACTCCAGTCGAATGCTCAACTCTGAGGCTGCGCCCATGATAGTCGAACTTGTCCAGATAATTGACAGCATCATCTGCATCTCTGGAAGACAAAAAAATTGGATCAACTATCAAGAAGTTGTTCGTCTTTAGAAGTACGGTTTGATCAAAAATCGGGAACATATTTTCAAAGTTATGATGCTTGAGACTTCAAATTGTTTGAAAGGGTAATTAAGTATTCCGAAAATTGACTATGTTTTCACATGAATCGACGCGAAGTTGGTGGCAAAGCATAAAATGATTGAAATGTCACTTCAAGAAGCATTTTGTAGAAAGTTATGTGCGCTCAAAGTTCCAAAAAAAAAAGCAAAAGTGGACCCCATTTAGTACTGAATTTTTGGTACTGGAAGGAGGGCGAAGTTTTAATTCTACGTGAGAAAAATTTCATGGGAAAATCGTGGAAAGACATAAGTCTTTTTTAAATGATAGCTTACCTAAAATCTCTGTATGCTACAAAAGCAAAACGGCTGATCTTTCCGTTTTTGATGTCAACGTATAAGACCCTTCCATACGTTTCGAACAAATCATAAATGTCTTCTTTTGTTGCATCTTCAGGAATGTTGCCCACATAAAGTTTAGCTTCGTCTTCTTGTGGCATCGAGTTTAACACTAAAAAGACTAGATTTTAATCAAAACAGGAACTGAAGTACAGTATGAAAAACTTCAGGTAACAACGCTTTCAAATAAATGAAAGAATAGAACGGTTTTCCTACCTTTGAAACCACTACAATAAGAATTTAGAAGACTAGATCAAGCAGCGCTCGATCTCACACACACAACTTGGTTGCTTTGCTGGCAGTCGGTTGTGAATAAGGGCCCGCCCATAGGAAAACACAGGGGAGGCGAACAGCCAGCCGCCTGTCTTCATCAACCAAACGGCTGTCAACCATCGTAAGAAAAACACGACGATGAACAGGACCGCAACGCAACACGCAACGCGTCTAAGGTCAGGAAATAGGGGGTGTAAACAAGAATGCATACCGATAGGATAAGCAAAATTCTGAAGAAGGTGGAAAGGAAAGGACAGGAAAAAATCATGAATACTCTGATAGAAATGCCACTAGGATCGTATGTCTGTGAATTGTGTTTCAATCATTAGACTGAGGATGAACAAGTTTGAATGAAGGAAAATATGAGGATGATACTGTTGAAAAGAGTTTTCAGTTAACAACTTTCTGATCTGTCAACAAGGATTCAAAATACGACGCTTCAAACATGAAACATCAGAAGCATATTTGCTACATTATGTTGGAATATGAACGGCATTCATGAAATCTTCAAAAAAATGAAAGATACCGTAATGTCTAATAACAAGAAAGGATGTTTTGATTGTTTGAACACATGAGTGAAACACAAAAAAAGAAACTCACCAACTATAAAATATCATGATGTTTTTACAAGAGCCTCTGGTAAAATGAACTAATGGAAGAGTAGAATATCAGATGAAAGAAAATAGACCGCATCCCACCAAGAGAGGTCCTAATTGAGTGCCGTACAGAACTGGTCGGTGGAGGAACAATGAGGCGAGCTGTAGAACGAGGTATACCCGCCACGTTGATTCTTCATCAAGATTAAACTAATAACAGGAACATGTGTGTGGTTCAGGATGATTGGAACAACCAGAAGTAGATCATTATCAGAAACGTTGATCAATAGGAAAAGAAAAGAAAAAATATGTCCTTGGATGACAATTGTTTGAAAATGAAGTTCTCGTGATATTGTCTCGCATGCATTTCTGACATTCTCAGAAATACCATATTCCAATAGAAAAATAAGTTTGAGGCTTCAATCACAACATAACAGGCACACGTAATTGTCATTTTCCTTAAAAAGATAGAAAATTGAAGATTTTTTTGAGTACCGCAACTAGAGCACGCTTTGAAAAGAACTATCTTTTAAATCACAGTTTTTCACAATTTTATGCAGTGATTTAGATCAGAAACGAGAATTTGTGAGAAGAAAGGTGACCAACTTCAGTACGTGGCAAAAACCTCAAGTACCCCCTTTTCTTCTTCTTTGGATGATGATGGCTGCGTGATGTTTGAGTGGGCCCGGCAATGTGTATACGACTGTTGCAACGGACCCATACTCTGTAGGAAAATGATGTGCGATTCACCCACAGCAAAGGTGAAAAAAGTATGATGAGAAATATCATGTATAATCCGAAATGCCACGTTTGGAAAACCTTAATGAATTAAAGTTATTGCAGATAAAATCTGCTTCAAATAATAAAATGACCTTTCATTAAAAAAACATTATAGTGAAGTCAAAACTCACGTTTTTTTTTCAAATATTTTTTCAGTTTAACGTTATCATTCATGGGAAATCTTATTTTCGATAGCTCTTGTTTGCAGTACCACTTTTCCTAACGTAATAATGAGTGTTTCTGAAAGTCTTTCGAAGCTTGAAAAAAAAACCAAGGGCGCACAACTTTTGTGGATGTCGACCTTTTTTGACATGGTTTTTGAGCCGCATATAACAGAAGTACAATATTTGAAGCTCCAGGAATATGTGGTTGTAATCAAACTTCTTTTCAAACAGTGGTCCGATGGCGGAATCACTGATCCCAAAAGATGGGACCATTCAGATGGTAGTGAGACCGCTAAAACTGTAAAAAGCCCCTAATTCTTGTCATAAATGCACATCGTAAAAGTGTTTAGAATTTTGAAGGAAAGGTTTTGATCCAGATTGTCACTTTGACCACTCTCGTTACGGCTTCTGTTTTGAGCCAGAAATCTGATGTTACTACTATTTCCATTTTCCGCCAAAATTTTCGATATGTTTCAGCATTGCAATCTCGTTAATTCTCCCATAATTATGACAAGATGCAGCAATATTTACTGTTCAGACTTAAAACCCCAACAGTTTGCGGTTTGCTTTTTTTGTTTATGTTCAGTATAAACTTATTGTTACTCTCCATTTTGTCTGTGCTCTCCGTAAAACGTTTACTTCAACATTTCATGTATTGTGAAATTTCATTTGCTATTTCCTGAATTCAAAGCACGCAGCCAATTTTTCAAAAGGTAGTAACAAGAGTATCTCACCTTGTTTTTTTTTCTAAAAGTGGTGGTCTTCTTTCCCCTCTCAATACAACTTTTCCCCAAGAGAGTTCTTCCGTCTTTATAAAATTTCCACTGTGTACTGTTTATCAAATTATTATCTGTTTGTTTGACTGGAGTTAAACCAAAACAGGGTAAAACATTAAACCACAGGATTGTGTCAAAAAGATTAATAGAGAGGTGTAACACCCAACTGTGTCTACGTAAATACCAACTAATAGGAAGAAGAACACAGCAACCTAAATGTGCTAAACAACATAACTATACAAACATATTTATCACGCAATTGTGGGAAAATATGTTTGTGGTTTCGGAAAAACTTTCATTTCATCTTTGGATACAGTGCTGACTAGTAAATCTTTATCTGTGAGTTTGATCTGAACATAATAATGATTGATATGCTAGGACAAAACAAATGCCAACTTTGACATGTCATTTATACAATGGAAAGAACGCTTGAGGTGATTTACCGAACGTGAAGAGAACTAAGACGGAAAACATATTTTTGAGAGAAATGCAAACGCGGTAAATGTGGATTATCAAACAATCAGAAAATTACGAAAATCATCGAATTTATATCATTAGAAATTATACACTGCTGGACATACTAATACGACCACTTTTTGATTAGGGTTTTCTCAGTTGTCGATAACATTCAAAAATTCTGTTCAACATCATCAAATGATCTTTCGATGGACTTAGAATGTACTCTAACTTTGAATTAGATAATCATCTAGTTCAAGAAAAAAATGGAAAAAAAGTTGAAAATTGAATATTTTCGACGCCATCTCGAAAATGGAAATTTTGCAATTCTGTCGTAGGGATACGTGGAAATTGGGAAAATTTGAAAGTTTTTTTCATGAACCAAAACGAAATCTCTAATAACGGGAAATGTGGTTTTGGTGCATTTTCGGGCAATTCTTTGGGTGGCAAGAACTCGGTTCCGGTTGGAGATATCAAAAAGTGTTCAACTAACAAAATACGCAAATTGAAATGACTGGAAAGTTTTTAGTTGATCAGTTTTCGCTAACACTGTGGTAAATCAAAATGCACTGCTTTCAAAAAAAAAACGTGAGTTCAGTCTAGTCTAATCGTGAAAACCGAAATTCATCAATATTTTTTTGTTTTTCAGAGGTATCCTCATTGAGAGTACTTATTTTGGAGGCACTGTATCTTAGTTGACCGCAGTGGTAGCAAAAAATGATCAACTATGAACTTTGCAGTCATGTCAATTTGCGTATTTTTGTTACTTTTTGATATCTCCAACCGGAACCGAGTTTTAGCCGTCCAGAGAATCGCCTAAAATGCACCACAACCACATCTCCCGTTATTAGAGATTTCCAAGGGTTATAAAATTTGATTGAATGTGTTTTTCAAAAAAAGCAAATCATTATTGACATTCACAAAATAAAATAGGTTCATGTAAAAAACTTTTATTTTCTCGATTTCCACGTATCCCTATACGGCAAAACCTCGAAATTTCCATTTTTGGGGTGACCGTATAATTATGTCGCTTCGAAAATAGTCAGTTTTCAACTTTTTCCACTTTTTCTCAAAGTTAAAGAGTTATCTAATTTGAAGTTAGTGACATTCTGAGACCATCAAAAAGTCGTTTGTTTGATGGTGTTGAACAGAATTTTCGAAAATGATCGACGACCGAGACGGCCTACAGTTCGGCATTTTTCATATTATAGTTAGTTCAGTTTCATATATTTTTCATTCTTCATATTTCAAACATCCAATTACTTTGTACACTAAGATTGCTTTCATCTTTTGATTCCTACGATTTCTTCCTCTCTCTCTTCTCTCTACCTTCTAGATTAATTGTTGAGGAGAAGGAAGCCATATTGTTTGCATATTTTACACTTTGTTTTCTTCTGTTTCCATAGAGATTCCTGGCTGTTGAGCATCATCTCAAAAACGGAATTGATTCCTATTGATTCCTTCGTCACACCTTTCAACTATTTGCTGACATCATTCTCAGTCTCGTTGAATTTTGTTCTCACGCTTTTTTCAAAAAAGGAAAGTAGCATTTTCAGCAGAGTTGAAATGAGTTTTGACCTCGTAGCCGCATGGAACATTCCAGTCCAAGCTCACTTCCACAAAGTTGAGTTTGACCACGGCCAAACAACGGGAAAACGCGTCATCCGTGTTGACGGAAAAGTAAGTGAAATCAATGATCAATCATTTTGGCAATTCTGAAAAGTCTTAATGTATATGTATTTCTGAAAACATTCCATCAAAACAATTCAAACTTTTACAGTATAAATTAACTTGAGGGCATGATAAAATGTATTAGACTACGTATCATTATAACGTTATTCCCATGACAAATTTTCAGGAAGTGCTCCGTCGTAACTGGATTGTTAGTCTCACAGGCAAAGAAGATTTTTCAATCGGAAACATGAAATGTTCAATCAATATAAAACCCTCACCTTGTGCTACCATTGATTATGAATATGTTTTAGAGGTGAGTTTGCTCTTCTTGTTATTTGAAAACAAGCATAAACTCTTCTTAGATAGAAGGAAACTCTTTCGTCAAGTACAAGCAAGATCATTACGAAAGAAATCTCACATGGGAGCCTTCACTGATGGACCAAAAAGGGAGAGTTGTATTTGGTAGGTTTAAATCTGTAGAATTGAAATAATGTCTTTCCTATATCTTTTTCTAATAACTTTTTTTGTCAGACAAAGGAAACATGACACTCTGGGTCAACGGCTCGAAAGTGGAGACGGTGGTAAGTGGTGATATTTTTTTATCAATTCGTTTACGGTTACAATCAATTGACAACATTTTACAGGGAGAGTTCACGGACGCCGGCACCATTCATCACTTCACAGTGGGCACCACTCCATGCCGTATCGTGACTACAAGCAGTGGAGATAAGAAGTGAGTTTTCATAACAAACCAACATTGGTCCTTTACTCTCCGATATCTTGATACTGATAAGTTTATTGTCCTTTTTTGTATCCTTTGGGCATTTCACATAGCAAACAATTTGAATCTAGTAGACAGTGAGAAAATAGTTTGGATTATATTTTTCACATTTCAGAACTGGTGTGATCCACGATCTCTATGTTCGTGACTATCGTGTTCCGCGCTTCCGAGAACCAATCAGCTCGACAAATTGATCAACAATTTTATCCTGTCAACAGTTCTAAGCGTTCTTGACATCTCAACTATGTAACAATAATCATGTGAACAACACTATCCCATCTCGTTTACTCACAATCTGCCCTTTATTTGTATGGAAGTTTTCATTAACAAAGGCTCCACTGACAATATTTTTACGTGATACTTATTGAAAAAAAATTTTCTATATACTTATCAATTGATAGCATGTTGACATTGAAACCGCTTTGCGTTTTTTGTGGCAACTTATAATTGGGGTGATTTCGTCACAGTTGATAAGAACATAGCAGACACCTCGTGTTTAGAAAATTGCAAATGTTACCAAGAACAACAAATTTCTTTATTCTGAAACCTCATTGTCATTGTGCCATGCAATCCACAAGTAACATCTTCCGAGCTATAGAACATTTTTGACGTACTTTATTAATTTTTTGTCCGTTGAGCTTAACGTAGCTCTAATAAGGCACAGCAATGGTTTCTCTTCTACCGACAATTGCTGGATATTCAGACAAACTCGAGACATGAATGGAAAGACCGATTCAATTAACTTGTTTTTTCCATCAAGTGTTCATCTTTCTGATGATGTTTTCTCATTTGAGTCAGACGGATATAGGCATCCAGCACCTGCAATTTTTTTCCGTAAGGTAACATCGCTATCAGCCAAATGCTAAATTGAAGAAAAAACCAAACATGCAATTTTTATTGTTGATGATCATTTATGTATGATTTGATTCGAGTGAAAGAACATTCAAAACTTAGAAGCAACTTATTTAGAGATAAAAAACATTAAAAAAGTTTGAGCGGAGAGAAAAATGTTGGTCTTTGGTTATTTGATGAAGAAACGACATATCAAAATAATAGTCGGGTGTAGTGAGTATGGGTTGAAATCCAAGAATATAAACACGGAAAAAGAGAGCTACAGAAATACCCACTTGAGCATAGAAATCAAAAAGAGCATATATTAAAACAGAGTTGAAGGTTAGCTACTTCATCATTCAGGAAAAAACAAGGTCCCAGAGGTCATCCAACTCGTCCGGAGACATCTGAGCTCCAACGGGTGGTTCAAGAGGTGGATCAAGAAGAACTGTAAGTTATACATTTCTAACCTGATATCAGTATCAAAACTTCGTTGAACAGAATTGACAAAATATTTTTTTTGAAAATATATCTGCTTTCAAAAGAGCCTAAATCTGTCAAAAATTGAAAAAAAAATCAGCCTTCACTCACAATAGTCATCGTCCTCATCGTTACTGACATAAACTCCTAACGCACTTATGGAAATGAACGGCTGACCATAAGAGTCAGAAGGATGAAGGCTCTCGTTGTCGTTCTGCTGATGTGTGACCGATTTGAGTTCCTCAGAAGGTTTTATTTGGTCAGAAGACAGGTTCGAACTTTCGGAGTTCCTCGTCACAGAAACTTGCTCTGAAATGTATTGTGTTCAAGGTTTCGAATTTAGAGCCAGGTTTTCAATTTCGAAAACATACCATTCGTGGGCATTGGGAAACCAAGTTGAAGAGAGCTAACCGCCTTTTGCTGCTCCTCGTCTGAATACTTCATTATTTGCCGGAACACTGAGACACGATCTGGGATAACATCTCGAAGTTCTTCTGGGACAATTGAGCTCCAGTCCAGTTGCTCTCCGTTCTGTAAAAACGATGTTGTGATTTCGTATGGTATTTTTTGATCTTCGAAAAAAAATTCAGCCAGTTTTGAAATTCTGGAAAATAAATAGATTTCAAAAAAGAAACTAGCCTTGCTCCATTCGATCCATGATTCCATTGTCAACATAACGGTCTTCATGTAGAAAATGACAAAAATGGCGCAATCGTTACTTGCGACCATTTGCTGCGGCACGTTTTCGACATACTGAACAACCAAGGGAGGCAGTTCAGTTGGATCCAGGCGTAAATGGCGGCAGACAAGGTCCATATACTCGGTCAGTATGATACCAACCGCCTTGGTGAAATAGATATTGGTTTCCTCTCCTCCAACAAATCGGTTTGAATCAAAAACATAAACTTGGCAGCCCTTGACAATGACTGCCAAAACATAATGAGCTCCTGTTCCAATTGGTACAATAACCACATCCCTGTAGAAGATATCAACGACTCCAAACATATGGTGGGTGCAGTTCCACTTCAAAACCTCCAATCCGATTCCATGTTCCACTAACTTCTTGAGATCCACACCTTCGATCAAGGTATCGAAGAACCTGGCGGGCAGAAACAATGCCGAGTGGAACCTGGAAAAATGTTCATTTTCTTCTGACAAAAAAGTTCTCATTAAACTTCATAATTTTTTGAGTCAGTTCAAATTGATTGATCGGCTATTTTTGGTTTTTAAAGGTCCTTCGAGCAAATCATTGGTCTCATAGTGGGAAGGATGGTCCCACACCAGAAAAAATATCCCCAAAAAGAGGTCCATCATATGAGATACTACTTCCGTTCATATAGCGTTTGATATTGGATACGTAATACCTTGAAAAACGAAAAAAGTTACATTTTGATCCTTCCCAAAAATCTTGTTTTCATTTTCTTTTTCCTGAGTCTTAAAGGTTAAAGAAGATGATTCTAAAGAAGAAGCCCGATCGATGTTCATAAATATACTTTTTTAAATAAATCATTATCTAATGAAACTAGTTTTTTGTAAGAAACATTTGTTAATGTTCACTTTCCTTCCGTGTTGGAACCTTTCTTTATGGGACCTGTCTTCTTTTACGGAACTATTGTGCTTTTTTGGGACCAGCTGGTCAAATAAGTCCAGTGATTTGCCCAAAGGTCCTTCTAAACCGCAAAGAGCCGACTGATCTAATTGTTCGTGATACTGCTGTTTCAAAAATTGGTACATAAGCCGATGACACAAAAAATAACAGGTAGATATGTTTAGAATACATATTGTTTGTTGCAATATTTTGCATTTTCTTCATATAATAGCGGAGCATGATCCCAAAAACTTACTTCTCCGGATTTGGAAAATCGAAGATGTTTGATAGAGAAGCAAAATCAATGATCTCCGAGTCGATCAAGTTTGTGCCTTGGAGAGTGGATATGTTTTGGAGCGTCAAGTGCTCCACCAAGTGAAATATATATCCTTTTTCGTGATTGATGCGTGCGACAACTTGAGTGGGTTTTATGACTGGTGGGATTTCATCGTTCAACACATCGGACTGATTCACTGAAATCAGGGATTGACCTTATCAGGAAGAGACCTTGTATATTTACCATTATTTTCGATATTTTCAACCCCATTGTCGACATCTGACATATCGAATTCATAATCCACGTTTGTTTCATGAACGGAGTCATCCGTTGTGCCGGTATTGCGAGTTCCATCAAGCAGGCTGCAGTTTTTCAAAGCCAAGGAAGCATCCACATTAACGATACCATCATCAGAATTTTGATCAATTTTTAAGTTAGTCAAATCCTTGGATTCCTGGAAAAGTTTCGAAATTTTTATATCGTTCTAGCAGTTTTTATGTTTTGGAAGCATACACATCTGCATATTGACAAACGTTTCAAAATTTATCAAGAGAAGTTTGTTAAAAAAACAGCCAATAAGATCCAATACCATCACAATACTCCCGAAAAAATTCAGATAATATTTCAAAATTCTTAACTCACTTCACCAACTTCAGAATTCATAATTGAAGAATTTGATGCAGGGGAAGGGCTTCGATCATTCTCTTCTTCCGATTGCTTCACTCCACGTCTTCTTATACGGTTTCTTCGATTTGATTTCCACCTTCGGATCTGCAAATTGAAATCATCAACTATTTGTATCCTTGTGTCATTTTCGTAAATAACCAAGGTTCGTAACCATGCTACCTTTCACTGTTGTACTTAACACACCAGAAATGTTTTTAGGTACTTACCGACTCATCGGATTCCCCTGTCTTCTTTTGCAGTTTCCTCATCACTAGCTGGTCACTCGAATTCCCGTGTCCGCATTTTAGATGATCTTCTTCGAGGATTGGCACTTTCCAGGCATCCATTTTCGTTCTCTGCAAAAAATAACAGTTTTCCTTTTTCGAAAATTTGAAAACTTACTGGTGGGGCCGTTGACTTGAAAGAGAAGTTCGGATCTTCCAGAAATTGTTTGAAATTTTGGAGACCTTGCTTCTCGGTTGCTTCCCTCTTTTGAAGCCATTGACCGGTCTGAAAAAATAAGTCAAGAGGTACATTAATTTCTTTTGAGAGTTACACATTTCTATACAAAAAAACACATGTGAAAATAAAATGAACACTAATAATTTACCTTAGTTTTCGATAACTTGAGATCGGAAATGCACACATCGAAATCAGTTTTAGTCGTTTTCTTTTTCTGGTATGCTTCCTCTAACAACAAATGTTGTTTTTTCGTGAAGCTTTTTGTGTGTGGTGGAGCTTTCTGTAAGATTGATATGTAGAGTAGGAACAGAATGATATTTGACTTACCATCATTCTGCGTGCTAACACCTCTAACTCTCTCTTCAATCGGATTTCCTCACTTCTTCTCCAAATTCCGGCATCACCCCCTTTTTTCATTTTGTTCTTCAGATGGTGGGTCATCTGAAAAAAATTTCAAAACTGTGATTTTACAACCACTCTTTTCTGTTTACCGCATCCACGCTGCAGTCTTCCAAGCCGAATCGAGAAGAAAGTTCTTTCACATAGGACCAGCTCAAGTCTGGATGAGAGTAGAACTCTTTCAGAAAGGGATCCATGAGTCTTGGTGGATACTGCGTCGGCGTTTTCATTGTTTTCCCACTATTCATTTTTTGCGGTGGTGAGTCCTGTAATAGTTCTAGATTTATGTGGAAAATTTTAGCTTTCATAACTTGTATTTCCTTCTCAATGCGTGTTTATTTTAATTAAGGAGCAAATACAGTTTCATACAACGTTTTGAACCAACACCAGGAGTATACTAATCAGAAAGAAAATTTTGAAAAGCGAAAATTTGTGATGTGAATAGCGAAGAACTGTTGAATTTCAAACTTATGTGTCTACGTGGTGAAAGAAATTAGTTAAATTCAAAATAATACGGGTAACTCCCAGAGCGCTTGCCAGTGGAGTACTCGGCTTACTGTAACTACTGTAAGGGAAAGTCTCTCTTTACGAGTTACCCAGGTTATCAGTAGTGACATCATCGATAATCCATTGAGTCCAAATGTTACATTCCTTTCTCCCACATTTCTCCTGCAGTCAAGGCCGACATTAGTCATGGTGCATCCTAGAAAACTCTCCTCATCCCATGGGCTCTTTTCTCAACATCCTGGGTCGAAGTAGACGGTGGCCAATGGCTAGAAAAACAACCGTTCCCCATATTCTATGTGCCTCCGGCGCCCGCTCAATATCTCAATACAGTTTCTGTTTTCAGATATTATCATGATATGCTTTAAAGAATTTCATCGACATCATGGTCTCTCCCACATATAGGTTCCAATCAAATTGCACCAGACTCCCCATCCAGGAACCAAACGACATAGACCTAATCTCCTTTAATAATCGTTTGGAACAGGGTCTCTTCCTAACAGTACTGGTTTTGATTCCTCTTCAAATCCAAAAGCCGACGTGATGTTTTCACAAGTAGTGTTATTGTTATATGACCTTGAGATTTAATCCCGCAGACATAGTGGCCCCTTCGTCCCCTTTGGCTTCGGCACCTTTCACTTCATCCACTCCGTGTTTTCCTTTGTGCTTCGCCTTCTTGGCAGACAGAGAGAAGCCGCGGGACTTGAGTTTTTGTCTCCTCCTCCCTCTGAATCTCTCTGATTGGGAAGTTTTCCATCAGTCTAGCTTCCAATTCACCACACAACGTTGTGTTTCTGCGATCTTTTTTTTTCTTTTGAACGGTTCAGAACCCAATTTTTTTATTTTCGCAAGACAATATCCCTTCATTTCTGGTAAATTATCTATATTTTTAATGCCATCTCACACTCTCTTGACTCTGTTCACTCTAGTAATTCTCATTAGTCCCTTTTCCGCTTTTAACACGCTGATTTGAATGCCACATTCTACGGAAACTTACTCACAACTCTCTTCCCAATGGATTGTAGTTCTGTCACCCATCTCAACGTATCAGCTAAGGTAGAACCCATGACTCTGAAAACGTTCCGGGACGAAACGACTGGCTACCTCTCTCACGGGGCCTTATGCAAAATTGATGTATTTAATAGCCCTCACCCCCAAGATCATAACTAATCGGACCTACCCAGTAGATTGTTCACTCACCACCAATTTTGAGTGTGTTGTCAAAGACACTCTAGTTTCCTTGAATCCGTTCAATCTAGAAAGTAAGTAAGTTCTAACTTCCATCCCCAGCAGGTTTCGGGCTCCTCCAAGTTCAAAATTTCTCCTTCAAATGAGGCCCCACTAATCTTCCACAATCAATCATATTTTTCCATTTCAGAAAACATTCCAGACAGTCATCACAATGAAAATTGGGAAGCCATGTCCGTGTCCCCAGAGGATTGTCTAAATCATTTTGGCTCACGGTGACCCCAGCACCGGATCTCTCACAATTGCCAAGATTGAGAAAGCCATCAGCTTTTCGGAGAAATTTAAGTAAATCGCCAATCCCACAGTAGCTTTTAACACTTTTTGTTCGCGTTTTATTGAGATCCCGTTAGTAGTGCTTGAAATGTTCGGAACGTTTCCGTTTAATCCGAACACATTTTCAAAAATGGGGCCACTGTAGCTCCCGTTACTAAATTGAAGAGCCCGTCCACATACAGATATAAACCCCAACGGTTGAGGGATAAAAATATTATTTACTGATAAGTGCTGGACAGAAACACAAAAGTAATTGAATAAGTGAAAATACAATTTCTGAAGGAAAACTTACATCACCGTCCGAGTCTTCATCTTTCGTTGCTTGCTTTCGTTTTGGTGGCATTCTTGTACCAAGTGAGTCTTTGAAGTTTTGAAAAGGGATGTGTTCTTGAATACACCAAGTCCTGGAAATGAGAGATTAAATTCAGTGCACACAAACTAAATACAAAAAGTTCAATTGCTCATAAAAACGCAGAATTTTTTTCTTTCTTTATGCCAAACGTGATAAAATGATCATTTCAAAATCAATATTCTTCAATTAGAACGGTAGCTTTCTCACTATTTTTAGAATTTTTATTTTGCTTCCGCGAAGAGAAAATGTGGAATCAGCATTGGCGATCACTGAAAAAATGCGTGTGGGCGTGCACTGGGTGTCCGCCGATCATTTCGAAAAGAAAGAAAAAGTGAAAGTAGACAAGAGACCACAATAAAAGTGGAGAAAACTGTCCGGCGCCCACAAGAGACGAGGTCACCCATCAGAGACCCAGACACATTTGCATATTAATGCATGTATGAAAGCTCGGTTTGACTGATAGTTTGAGCAGACATAACAGTTTTTATCTACGAAGAAAATGAATCGTAATCCAAAAACAATGGATTGAGTTTTGTAGGAATTATTCATAGTCTAAAGATAGTACGATAATATTCGAAGAAGAAGAAGAACACGTGAAAATACTAGAGTTCAATACCGTTAACTACTTTTCCTAGTCATGGAACTGTGAAGTTGACAGAAATCTCTTGCTTGCTGAGCCCAAAGTCTATACGCCATCTTACGGTCACTTTCATGGAGACGAATCCTCCTCCAGCTCAATTCGACGCTCATTGAGACTATACTGATTTATACAATCATGTTATCAAACTGGCAAACCTCTCTTGGGAATGATCTGCGGATAAACATTATTGAGTCAGCAACAGCTAAATTGAGGGCCACGATTGCGGAAATCTTTGAACTTCTTTTTAATCTCACCATGTATGGCAATCCTGAAATATTTCTTGATAATGATTATTTTCCAGTCACAATCAAGGAATCCGATTGACACTGCTCTAAATATCATTCCGACTTTTAAAACACTTTGCTAATAGGATTGGATTTGACTCAAAATTTTAGAAAACGTGAAATTTCTATAGATGCTGAAATTTGGCATATTAGGAAATCGATTTCCAATGCTTCAAAACTTTTGAAAATTGACTCTTTGATGGTTAGTCCCACAAGTTTTAAAATAAACTTTAAGTGTCATCGCTGAAAATGTTTCTCCGAAATTCAAGTCGCCCGCCTTGTCTAAAATTCACTGAAAACCAGAAATTCTGGGCCTAATTCTGAAATTATAATCGTTTCTCAGACAAACCGCAGGCTTAGCTCAACTAACACTATCACAAATGACGCATCTTACTTTCCTGACCTTGATACCCATGTCAGATACATTTCCTCAACCCGGCGCCATTTCTCAACATTAGTTCCTATCTGAAAAGCTATAACTTCCCATCTGCTACACTCCCTCACCCCGCTTAGCTTCAATTGTGGTCTTTCTTACTCCCGACTAGCTCTCCTCACTTATACATACTGTACATATCCATATAATCTTTATCTCTAAACAGTTCAAAACTTGTTGTTTTGAGAAACGCGAGGTCCACGGCTCGGTTAACGATATTCCACCTTTTCCTCATTTTTCCCCCCGTTTTTACCGCAACTTCTGAGTATCCGCTCCAGAACTTTTTAGAATGAAAGTATCGATATGAATAAAACTTGGGAATATACCGAGACAAAACAATCTTTGAAGCCAAGTACCTATCACATACTAACACGTGGTCACACACAAAAAATGTTGTTCGTTTATAGTGAAAATAATTTATTGATAATAAATTGAAATTAATTTGTGCTTTATGAATCAATTTAACAAACGGAAAAAACAAAAACCAAACTAAATCGATTAAAACACCCCAAAATGGATTAGACAAAAAACAATACATTATTTAGCTCGCAAACAATGAGCAATCAGAATTTTTTCAGCGTTTTTGTTTATCAACAACTTCTCCAAATAAGCTGTTTGCTCTTTCTGTGGAACTTTCTGAAATAATTTAAAAGTATTTTTTTTCACAATGTTTTCATGCAAAAAACTCACTGTTTTAGTGATAACCAACTTGATTTCGACACTCTGGAAATCTTGTTTTAAGACACTTTTCAAGCTTTGTCTTTGGGTTTCAGTGAAATCATGTCTAGGTAGAGAAACTTCGTGATTTCCTCTTTTCCCTCTAAAATTAGCTCCTTTCACTTTTACACTTTTTGAACCATCCAAATAGAGATAATCATCTCTGCCATTCTTCGATCCTTCTTCTCCTTTTTGGAACCACCTTTTTTTCTGTTTCAGGAGGTGGTAAACAAAGAATTTCAATCCTTCCATTCTATTTTCTTCTTCTTCTCTGAATGCTCATTATGATTTCAATGTGATTCGACATATTTTGACTCACTCATTCTCATGTGGTGCCAAGTTTAAATTCTCAAATTTATATTGATTATTGATTCCTTTCGTGAAGATTTTCTCAATTTCAATAGAATAAATGTGGCTCTTCCTTGAATCACCTTCCTCTTGATGCTCCTCTCCTCTTTGTCTCAGGACATCTTTGTCACCAATATTCCTGAACTCAGATACTTTTCGAGAGACTGGTGTGTTCTCGGTGTAACTTTCATTCTTCCTGTGTTGATGACGTTGATGGGACGTATTTGGCGATCGGTGAATGGAGAGTGGTTGACGAGAGTACGGTGCGTATCTCGCAACTTTTTCTCTCCTATAGTTTGAAAACCTTTCTTGTGAAGGTCTTCCACTATTTCGAGTGGAACACACGGATTCTTCCGAGAGCGGCCTGGAGTTGTTTGAATATCTCGGTTTCCACTGTCTCCGATTGCTCAACTCATTATGTTTTCCATTCTGCACACATTCAGATGACTTGAGTATCTTTTTTGCTAAACTTTGCATAGCTCCAGTTGAAAAATCATTTGAATCGTGGTTTGGTGGCAAAACATAGATCAGCGTAGGATATCCGGGTGGAAGCATTCCAGGCTCGAATTTTGTGAAGAATCCTCCCTGTGGACAGTTGCCCGGGTTTTGGAATTTCTCTCCTGGTCTAGTGCAAACAGGGGTTGGAGGAACAAAAATGCAGAATTGGGCCTGTGTTGAAGGGGGAGGTACCACTGGAGGCGATGAAACTGCAAAATATCTAGTATTTAGTGCTGCATTGTAATTATATAGTGCTTATGGTGCTTTTCCCGGTTTTTTTTTCACGGGAGGTGATGTGTTTTTTTTATTCTCTTGGTCGAGAAAAGAAAGAACGGAAACCAGGCCCAGGAATCTGGTAAGAAGGGATCGTAACTACTCTATGATCGGCAAAAACCAAGGCATGATTTTCGGGCACCACATTTTGCTACACGTCATTGCTGATGTTGCACTCAAGAAAGTTGGTTTGATGAGAAGTTAAAGAATCGGAATCCACGCGGAACAAAATTGAGAATAAGAGGAAAACACGTGTAACAGGGATGGCGCGTGACGTGGTGTCAAAGTAAATCAAATTATGTCCTGATGGTTCCAGCTAAAGAAAAAAAGCTAAACGTTTTGAATCTTATACCTCATCCCTCTTTGGATCTGGTCATTATATTAAGTTGAAAATTAAATGATGCTTACTGTTGTCAGTTTGTCCACTTCTTTGTTCTGCAACAACTCGTACATTCAGAGGAAGAGAAGGAAGAATCGGATTGAGGTGAGGATTCTGTACGGGTTGATTAGGAGCTGAAGTGGCAGAAGGAACTGGGCGTGGATAAGATGGCGGGGGTGGAATCTCATCAGGACGAAGTTGTGTGTAATCCGCGCAGTTTTTTCCAATCAAATCATCTTTATCCACCTGAAACTTGGTTATTGATATTAGAATCTGAACAATAATAAATGTATTTTTTCGCAGTGACAACTGTAACAATTGTTTTGGCAAAAATGAAAGTTGTTGAACACTTCAATAATCATTTAAACAATTCCATTCAAATTTCACTGGAACTATCATGTAACTTTTTTGCTGAAAATCTGGCAATTTTTTACCTCATGGGTTCTAGAGTCCCGGGGTGCTGATGGTGGAGGAGGAATTCCAGAGTCCCGGGGAGCTGATGGTGGAGGCGGAATTCCAGAGTCCCGGGGAGCTAATGGTGGAGGCGGAATAGCAAAGTCGTGGTGAAGTGGTGGGAGTGGAATGAGAAAGTTCCAAGAAGGTTGTGGAGGCACATTTGCAGTGGAATGGGTAGTTAGGGGTTTGTAGTCCCAGCAGGTTTTTCCAATAGAAGCATTCTTAACCACCTGTAACTTAAGCCTTGATATCGAAATTCAAACATGAATAAAACACTATTTTTGCCAAGACTACTGTAACCCTAGTTTTGAAGAAAGTAAGCAATTATTGAGCAATTCAATAATCATCTAACAATTTTCTTTGAAGTTTACTAGCATTATCATGTAACTTCTTCTTTATTAATCTGACTAGATTTTACCTCATGTGATGGTTTCTTCCTTGTATCTGATGGGTTTTCAGTAGAAATTCTAGTGTCCCGACAAGGTGGGATAAGCGGTTTCTTAGAATCCCGGGGAGGTGGTGGAGGCGGACTTCTAGAGTTTCGGGAAAACGGAGGAGGCGCAACTTTACAGTCCCGGGTAGATGGTGGGGGTGGGATAGCAAAGTCAGGAGAAGGTGATGGGGGCACATTATCAGTTCGACGGGCAAACGGTTTTCTGTAGTCCGAACAATTCTTCCCAATTGAACCATTTTCATCCACCTGTAATTTGAGCATTGATATGATGATTTGAGCACGAATGAATAATTAGAAACAGAAAAAACCGATTTTGATATAACAGCTGTATTATTTGTTTTAGCTAAAATGAAGCAAAAAATCATCAATGCAATTTCCTTCAAAATTCACTAGTATTCTCATGTAATTTTTTTTCTGACAAGCTTTATTTTACCATTTGGAATTGGTTCTTCTTGGTGCTTGATGATGCTCCAGTTGAAGCCATTTCCGGTTCTCCAATGTCGACAAGTGAAACTGTGGTGCCTGAAAAAAATAAGGGTTTGATCATAAGAAGCGTGTAGTTCAACATCTTTCAGGAAATAGAAAATAACTCGCTTGAAAAAAAGAACTTTGTATTTATTCAATTCAAATTTGAAAAGTAAACTTATTTCATATTTTTCTGATTTTTTTCTTTTCATTGGTTCTCATATGGAATGAACGCCATAACTTCTCATGTACCACGTATAGATTATTTCCCCACCCCCACACAGTTTGATTATTTTATCACTAACTTTGAGAATCAGCTCTACTGTTATTTTTCCTTCACTCGGTGATCTCTCATAACTCATATACGTTGTAAATACCTATATAGTCATTTTCTTCCACCCCGATGATTATATTTGTTATGTCCTCCGTCATGTGTCATCCTCAGTTTCTCTTTCCGGGATAGTCTGATGAGGGACCACTCCTAGGCCTCCCGTCATGGTATTATTGTTAATTTTTAATTAAATTCAATGGACAAATGAGTAAATACATCATCTGACTTTACCACCATTTTTTCTCTTCTCACACAGTGTCATACATTCTCCCACCTGACAATACTCTTTGCCTTCTGGGTCAAAATAAAAACACCACGTCTGCTAATCCTAGTGGTTGACAAGTGATTGATGTGATTGCTCTTATTACGCTCTTGTTTTATCACCTCTAAATGTACTCTCCGAGGAAATGTTCTTTTGGGAAGTGAGGGATTTGCTGTTGCTACTGTTAGTTCTTTACGTTTTCCTTACACTCAATAATTGGGTTGAAACAACGGCTAAATTCTTTCATAGAGGTAGATTTTGAAACAATGGACTGTTCATCATACAATTGACAGGGAAACGGAGTGTGCCTTGTGATAGTATTTCGATGGAAATGTTGCGAACTAATTTCATGCTAAACAACTATAGATTGTATGAAGGTTTAGTGTCAAAACAGTGATAAAATACTAACAGAATGAGAAGAAACAACTCAGTTTCATCTATTTCCTGGTGAACAGTTCCTTTCTAAAAACTGCCCTTTATGTTTCAACTATAATATATTTGTTATGAATTGAAATAAAGTTTCATTCCGCAGCAACCCCTTTACACCTCTCTCTCTCCGTTTACTATCGAACGTATATCTGAAGCAAAACTCTCTGACATTCACAGCTCTCCTCAGCCCTGATCATTGAGCCCCGACCCTCGGAACCTCCAAATCAAGCACCCCCAGCTATTCTCAACTTGCCCTCTCTTTTAGTCAACTACCTATCAATTGTTGCCTTTGCCGCGCTTGCATATTCCTATTCTAATGTCAATCTCAACAAATTCTTAAGAATTATGGAGGTTTTTTTTTGAAATTTTGCAAGAGTAGTCCATAAACCGATGATAAATACGCATGAAATTTTTAAACGGAGAACACGACAAACAACCTGTGTTGTGACAAAAAAAACAGTTTGCTATGTGACTAATTTTTGAGCTTTGCAATTTCTTATTTCTACTCAATGTGTTAATCATGCCTTATAAAGTGAATTTTTTTTCTTACTGGGGAATTGGATGATAGTTGTTGTTCCGATTGTTGGACTGAAGGAGATGCAAAGGTATGTTGTTTTGTAACTTCGATGAAAGAATACTTCCAAGCTGGTAATTCCTGAAAATTACAAAAATTTCCGTAAAAAAGAAATGGAGGTTGGGATGAAACATAAAAGAGTGAATGAGAGCAATGGAAAGTCCCATCCAATGACAGCAGATGGACCCTTCGTCTCTCATACATTCCACCCGCCCCCAATTTTTCCCAACGGTATGTTTACACAACTCGGCTCCTCTTTCGAATCATAGATGTTATCAAATAGATGAAGAGACAATCCAGATTGGATGATTGGCGAAGTACCTTAAGATTTTTCTCATCTGACAGTGCTAGCATCTGGTGGTCATACAATGTAGTGCCGCGAAAGACCTTTTTTGAATTTGATTGAGGCCTATTGCGCAAAAGAATATTGGGGAGTAGCACAATAAATTTATGAAAGATTCAAAGAAAATTTGTTCTAAACTTGAGAAGTAGACCAATATTTTTGAGCGCTTTTGAATACGCTTTTTCTAACAACTTTCTGATGATTTTTTTTTTGTGGAGATTGTTCTGTTATATTCAATTCCAAACATCCTAGTCAAACATGTTTTGTTTTCATGTTTCAGAGTGGACAATGAAAAATCAACGCATTTTTCTTCAATACTAATTATGATCGCCGGGTCGAGTTGGTTCAATAAATCAATATGTTTTTGTCGTTGAAATGTTTTCGTTTTCTATGACTCTAGTTGTTCGACATTTTTCAGAAATAACCAAAAATTGCCTTGTCAAATTCATAAGTTCTTGAGCCACAATTTTTACATGTTAGGCATGGAAAACGTCCACTTCTCATTATTTGTTCGAAACTGTGAGAAATGGATTATCAAACTAAAAACAAAATAGCATGGGTTTGTATTTAAAAATACAGAGCGGGTTATGGTATTATTCTAGCAAGATGTAGACATCAACGAAGAAACAGCCATCAAAACCAGATTGCAGATGATGGAAGAAAAATGGGCCCAGTAAGAGAATTGATATGGACTCTAACAAATCTTGTGTTCTTCTTCATTCAGCGGAGTAACGGAGGTTGATTGATTTGCAAGATCTCATTTTCCTCATCTGACACCGAACGTTGACTTGGAGAATTGATAGTAATTCGATTCTAGTACTGTCTATTGATGTAGTTTATCTGATGAGTGTTTCGGTTTTTCATAAGTTTTTTCAGGATAAGATGTATTTTTTTCAATTTTTTTTATTCAAAAGACACAGAAATATTCATTCACAGGAATAAGAAGCGAGTTAATGGGAGAAGCGAGTTGAGTTTCACACAAAAATACATATTTAATAAAGTTTCAGAGTTCCGGATTGATCAGTCAAGAGAAGTGGTCCACTTGCATCGGAATTTGGCAGCGAGTTGTTGATCGATTCACGGAGCTTCTCGTATTCGATAGGCAGGATCTCGTCTAGTTCGCCGACCGACTCGAAGAATCCTCGAAGCCAATACAACGACGCGGGCATGAACAGTTCCGGTTCGAGGAGCTGAAAATAAAGTTTTTTATTCTAGAACTTTGATGTTTAACCTACCAAGTCTTGCTTGTACTGGTAACGATCTTTGAATTCGCCATGGAAGTGTTCCATTTTATCGTTAACCATCTCGATCGCGGCATATGTCAGTTGAACAAAATCGTCCATGGGACAGTGGTCAATGTTCATCATTCCGTTCGGAGTGGAATGGCGGAGATTTCTGACGGCTGGTGCATGATCGGGGAATTCGAGGTCGCCCTCCTCGTCTTTGAATCGCAATGATAGTCCGAAATCCACAATGATAATTTCCACTTGGTTATTCGGGCCTTGAGGGAATGAGATCATCATATTGTTCGGCTTCAAATCACGATGAATCACTCCTTTGTTATGGATCGCCTCCAGCACATTGGTCACTTGGAACAGAATTCTTTGAATCGTTATGTCCGAGAAGGAATATTCGGTGTCGTGATTCAAGCTTCTCAATTGGTCCAAGTTCTTGTAGCCCATGGTCATGGCTGAAAAAAGAACTAACTTAATTCATTCCCTTTTGAGAAATTTCCTACCGAGGACAAAGTGGGTGAGGTCTTTGCCCCACCATAACCATTGGGGTACGCCATGAGTGCCTTGCAATGTCAGAAGAATCCGGCTTTCGTCTCTGGATTGCATTTCATGTTCGGTAATCTTTACGGCAACTGGAGTACTCAAAGTATTCGCACGATAGACGGCTCCGAATGAGCCAGTTCCGAGCAACTCCACGAGGTGGTAACTACGGATCGAGCGTCCTATTTGATTGGCAACCGAAGGAGACAGCGGCATTACTGAAAAAAGGCAAATCTAGTTAGCTAAACAGAAACCTGGTATTTATAGCGGAAAAGCAGATAGCAGAAAAGCAAAGTGGAAATAAAACTCTAATTCCGACAAAAAAGACTAGAAGCTGAGACAAAGTCGAAAACCCTCAAAGGAAGAAAAACCAAACTCCTGAAGACAAGAAACTGAAGCTACAGAAGAAAGAAAAACAAGAATGGATGAAGTAAAACCACCGGAAAATTGAAGGCAGACCACAAAAACATCAGAAAGAAGGCACGGAAGGCGTTGGACGATAGTCACGGAGACTGAAGCTCCAGGACCGAAACAGTAGACGAGAGCCAAGGGAAAAGCGGACCACACAAGAAAAA
Source organism: Caenorhabditis brenneri (assembly GCA_000143925.2). NCBI lineage: Eukaryota > Metazoa > Nematoda > Chromadorea > Rhabditida > Rhabditidae > Caenorhabditis > Caenorhabditis brenneri. Next base: position 189,979 of record GL379794.1, read on the forward strand.
TAAAAATCGACTACAGATGAAGGAAACCACAGAAGCTGTAGAATGCAGATGGGTGAACACAAAAACCATGGAACAGAGTAGACGGAGGTGCCGACATGTGTGGACAACGAGAGGTGGGAACCTATGTAAATCACCGAGAACCTAACACTGAAGTCACTGAAGACCGGCGCCAGAAAGCATAGAAAACCGTAGACAAAAGCCACAGGAGACAGAAGATGGAAGCCTCTGAAAAATCCTGTAGGAAGAGAGCGGAATTCACCAAAAACGAGAGTCGCAGAAACCACAACAATCAAAAGAAACGGGGGAGATACCAAAAGCCAAGAAAGGCGGTAGATGGAGACGTCCGAAAATAAAAGTTTGCTGCGGAAATCCGGAAACAGAAGCTACTGAGAACCGGAGACGAAAGCCGAAGGTGCACGAAACACGGAATCTGAAGAAAACCGAAGCCTCGGAAGGGATTCCCCAAGAGAAAACATCTTTAACCATCCCAAGCCCCACCATCTCCCATCCCCCACTGTTCTCCCACACTCCCACAAATACCTAACTATATATACCTTATATCTACTTTCACTACTCTTAAACCCTCACCTGTACCAACCCCACCCATACATACCCCTACTATCCATTTTTCCATCTAATTTCCTCAACCTCGGTTTGAACCATAAATCCCACTTTTTCTCTACTTTTTCAGAAAAACTCTAAGACCGAGGAGCCACCGACCCACAATTTTGACTATTTTATGTTCCTAACATGTTACCCGCCCTTTCAATTACCCATTCCTATCCTTACTTCTAAAAGTTTTCATCTCTAACCAAGTCATTTTACCCCAAAACCCTTAATTTCCCCCCAAAACTTCACTTAACTAACTCCCAGATAACCATGACCCACATTTTTTGGCCTTTTTATTTTTCTAAAGTGTACCCCGACCTTCCCTCTATCCATTCCCACCATTACTTCTACAAGTTTCTAGCCCTAAACCTGTCATTTTCCCCCCAAAAACCCTTAACTTTCCCCCACGCATCACTTAATTCACTCCAAGAGGACCATGACCCTGATTTTTTGGTTTTTTTAATTTCCTAAAGTGTACCCCAACCTTCCCTCTACTCATTCCCGTTTTTACTTCTACAAGTTTCTAGCCCGAACCTAGTCATTTTATCCCCAAAACCCCCTAACTTCCCCCAAAACTTCACTTAACTACCTCCCAGATGACCATGACCTACATTTTTTGGCTTTTTTATTTCACTAAAATGTACCCCGACCTTTCCTCTACCCATCCCCGCTGTTACTTCTACAAGTTTCTACTCCTAAACCTGTCATTTTACCCTCAAAACCCCCCAAAATACACTGATTTTCGAGAGAAAAGTACTTACCAGAGTGAAGAGAGGAAGAGGAGCTGCCAAAGAAGAAGCCGAGAAGAGCAGGGAATGAATTTTTTTTGGAAACTTGGGGACAGGTTGACATTTCCCTGACCCTCCACGTGGCGTTCCGTTCCAACCTTTTGCCCTGGATTTGTATTTTCGTTCTTTTTTATTCTAGGGGGGTGAGACTTTGGCCTTGGGGTAATCCGACCTTGCGGATTTTTTTAGAGGGCTCAGTTATCCGATATCAGGGCTCGTGACCCACTTTTTCCTGGATGGTCCTATGGACTTGGCTTTTGGACCCCTGGGGTAGTTTGAGACGGCGAATCCGATGGAATGGGGTGTTGACCCAGATCCGGCTCCCCTGAGAAACTTTCTTGGGGATGGACCTGGGGAGTTGATTTTCGGACCGTGGGGGTAGTTTGAGATGGCGAATTTATTGAAATATCTCTTGACCTCAATTCATTGTTACCTGACACTTTTCGTTCGGGATAGACCTAGGGACTTGGTATTCAAACCATTGGGGTAGTTTAAGATGGCAAATTTAATGAAATATGTTTTGACCTCAATTCATTGTTACCTGACATTTTCCGTTCGGGATAGACCTAGGGACTTGATATTCAAACCATTGGGGTAGTTTAAGATGGCAAATTTAATGAAATATGTTTTGACCTCAATTCATTGTTACCTGACATTTTCCGTTCGAGATAGACCAAGATACTTTTTCCCTGATTTGACGTATAAACCATGATATTAATCTTTATTTAACATTTTTTTTGTGTGCTTCTGTTATCATGTTTCCAGTCATAGCTGAGCCCTCATCAAATAATAATGTCCGTCTTTTCTGTTTTTAGAAAACTTGTTTTTGAAACATTTTGGAGTAATTATTGTTATGAGTCTTTTTTTCCACAAGCAAAATTCATCATCGAGAAACGTCGGCCTCTCCAACTAATTGAACAATTGAACATAATTGAAATATAGCAAAATTCAAAAAATAGTTTTTCATGATGTCACTCTATTAGGAAACTGAAATGAGTCTGAAACTTCGGCTAGTTTTGAATACTGCTGGAAACGCTAATGATTTTGGTACACAGCCAACAGGATGCCTCAATTACAGTTTTCAATTTCTATTCAATCTTGAATGAAGGAGTTTCCTCAATGTTCCGAGAATTGTTAAATCTGAAACTGAACCAAAACGTGATCAAATGTGTTCGTACTTCTTAGATGGTTTCACTCAGACGAAACATTGTTATTTCATGATAAAACTCTCTAAATACTAATATGCACATTTTCAACTTTGAAGCATCTGTTGTGTATTGTATTCGTTCCTTCATGTCTGGAGAAAAGAATAAGAAGAAGCAAGAGGAGAATTATTGTTTTTACCGACATCCTCTGTTGTTTGGTTCTATTTTTTATTACCTCATAACACTTTGAACATTTTGACCACACTGTTTCAGATTGTGACTCATATATAATTCCAAAAAGTGATATTGCATCAGGTACAAACCAAAACGCGAACAAAAGTTTCATTTTCTCACGGTTTTCCGGGTTGCCTGATGTAAACTGTACAGTTTTTCACGTTTTGGGAGCAGATAGAGTGAAGTCATTATAGTTTGCACTGTCAAATGACGAATGAGTGTGAGTAAAGCACAACTGATAAGATCGTCGTCTGGTACATATGAACAACGCTGAAAATCACAAAATCATTACTCATCCTTCTTTCTAATCCAAACTATTGTGTACTTGATTGGTATTTGCTTTATTGGACCCTCATCTAATTATAATGTTTCAGATATTTCAGGAAAAGAAGCACCCCACCCAAATAAAAATAATAAGATTGAAATATTCTTCACCTGTATTAACTAAATGTTTGCAGGACCATGTATCCCGACAACTCCAACAACCTTTTTCTTCGCATATTCCAACGACTTCCATTATTTGATTGTTGAGGCTGCACTTCAAGAATTTGTGTCACGATTCTCCAGGATAAAAAAATACGTGAAGTTTGCAAATGTGCGATTCGATATTCAACAACAAGAAGAAATATTGTATCACGACGATATCAGGTTAGCTCTTTTTTCTACTTATGGTGAGAACCAAAAGCATATGAAAATATGATTTCTGCGCTGTAAACTTAAAGAGTAACTCGTACGATCAAGCGAAACCGTCGATTTTCAGTAGTTTCAATGAATCTGTCTACTCTCACATGCCCGATTCAAAACTTGGATTTGGAAGCGACAACACGGGCAGTAATGTCCTAGATATTCTCGAGGTGAATAAAAACAAACCGAGCCTCCGAAATCTGTTTTTAATGATTCCAGAAATACGTTCAAAATACAGAAGCACCACTTTGTGGATCTTTGGTTGCCATTATTTTGAAAAGAAATCCAACAAGACAAGATACTGCACGATTAACTACTTTGCTGAAAAACAATCACATTTACATCCGGATTGCTGAAAGTAACAACATGTTGGGTGGTACCGATACATCAATTATGTACAACCTTGCGGTAAAAACCAATGGACTGTATCTCTTCTCGGAAGCTGAAGATCAGTTTTTCATCAGTGGGGTAAGTATTCCACAAATCACCTTTGAAAAATTATTTTTTAACAGGATGTCAAATACTTGACGTACGCTCCATCTGAAAACAGTTTGATTTATGTGGGCAACCCACAACTATCTGGACAAGGTAGCAAAAAATTACCTGTTTTCACCATACCAGATAGCATGCAAAACCAAATTCAACTTGTTTTTGCGGAGATCAATGTGCAAAACCATGGTCAGTGATAGTCACGGCAAGTTTTTGTGAAGAAACTGAAATTTTCAGCCCTCTCCAATGATGTCAAGGAACTCGTTTTGCATATTGGTAATCAAACGTCGCTGTATGGATTTGAAGTTGATTGCGACATGTTTCAAACGGTAGCGTGCCAAATAACAAACTCATTCTTATCAATTATTTTCCAGAGAAACCAAACATTTTGCTTATCGGCAGGAAGTCTGACGAAAGGGCAGAACTACAAGGTTTCAGTTAGCTATAACTATACATCAACAAACATGCAAAATGTGGAGCTGAGATTTTGGATTTATGAGTTGGTTTTTTCTGTTTGAAGTTTATGCAAGACTCATTTCTTTTCAGACCAATTAACTATTGGCCAGGGTTCCCAAATTGATCATTTCGTTTTTAATACTCAAGCTGTTGTTTTAATCGCCCATTGAATAAAATATTTCATCGCATCAGATTTTTTTTCTATAGTTTATTCAACGAGAAGACAGGTATACTTGTCGACTGAACGTTTTGAACGAAAATTTGTGTGAGGTGTTTTTTTTCAGTTTGAAACATAACAACATTGAGACATTTTGAATTTTTGCCAAAAGAATATGCAGGTTCCTTGCCGAATTTCTGGCGTCCTTTGTGATAATCCCATCTAAAAATACATGAGACACAACAACGAAAATTAGTTTGACTCTGAATTCTTTCAAAAAGTATGAAACCAGTTTCGAAGTTTCACCAGATATTTTGTAATGCACCCAACAAACTGCAATCGAACGGCGGTTAGAGGAATTAGAGGAACTACCCGCGGTCCGATGAATCCTGCAATTTTGACTAGACTCTGGCAGCACATCGATTGAAACTGTACAAGACGTGATTATCTGGCTAGTTCATTGTCATATGCAATGACGATGGTCTAGGAACTGAAGTACAGTTTTCGATGAAGTAGTAATATAATTAGAGTTGTCCACCACTACGTACACTTTAAATGCCAAAAAGGTGCTATGTCTTCATCTAAAAGTTGTTGTGTTGGTTAAAAACAACAGAATAACTGTATTGTCTATCATTGTTTCTCGAGCCTTCACTATGTTTTCTATTCATTTCAACAAACAAACTTGTATTTCAGATCATTTCCAGTTCTTCTACTTCGCTATCTTCCAAAACTGGGAATATTTTTCACTTCCGCGTTATGAAACGACTCATTTTCTTTTCCATGGTGTTCGTCATTTGTCTCGTTTTCTGCACCTCTTCAAAGCAGAGAAAGAGCGACTTCGTTTGGTGCCAGCCAACACGGCTCTCCCTAGGTAGCGCGCCCCCGCTTTGTGAGAAGAAGGAGATTAAGGAGAAATAGAATGTTGAGGATAGATATCCGTGTTGTTATGAAAACGCTCCTTTTGGACGGCAGGAGAGTATGTCTCCTTCTCACAAGCAAGACGGGGTTTCTATGGTGTTTTCTCTTCTTCTCACATGCCTCGATCCCTGGGGATACTTAGTGCGCAGAGGAAGGCTCAGAGGCGCAGAAATGAAGGCGCAAAAAAAAACAAACATGAAGAATAAGTACACTTTGATGGAAAATAAGATTAAAAAAAAAAGGGTTTTGAGATTTTGATGATTAATATCATTATGGGGTCTAAACGCTGAGCTAGCCAGTGTCATTTGAACAACGGAAAGATTGAACCGCAATTATTGTTTTTGAACGCCGGAAAATATTCAGATTTCATCAGCCCTATTTTTACTTTCACGGGAGATGCGGAGTTTGCTCATTTCATAGCAGGAGAAAAAACGCAATCCAGCCCCACGAATTTGACAGGAAGATACTGTAGCCACTCTAGCATCTACAAGGACAACTGACTTAATCCCACTTCATCATTGCATATTCTACTCTTTTTTTTTCTCTTTTTATGAGAATTTTAGCACTGGGAATCTTCGTAGAACAAAACTTACCACAAATAGAAAACACGTGAAACACAGTTAATGATCAAGAACAGACTGACTTGGAGTGTGAACGGAAGTTAAAGTTGTGTCCTGATGATTCCAGCAGGAGAAAAATGAAATCTGGTTTATAAATGAAATGAATCAAGTCAAAATTTAGTATTCATAAAACTGGTTACACAATTCATTTTACTCACGTTTGTAGATGGATAGTTTGAAAGATGCTCATTATCATGATTGTTTCACCCATACATATTTCAAGTTAAGACATTAGCACCACTTGGCAGCACCTTTCTCATCGGATCATTATACTTTTTCCAACAAGTTTTCTCTGAATTAAGTTACCGCCACCGACAATGACTTCACAAATTGATCTGGAACATCACACTTCTTTATTCACTCCAAAAGCATCATTCAAGAATATGTCTGCCCGAAAAAACAATACATCTTCTTTCGGCGATTTTAGAAATCAAAATGTTTCAATTTTTATGGCTCTTTTCAAGTGGTTGGCAACAAGGACGGATGGCAAGAGGAGACTCGGCAACGGTGGAATCGAAATGCCAAAATGCTTCCACGTTTCATTTCCTGCGCGTTTGGCAATTTTTTTCACCTTTTTTCTTCATACAATTTGTATTCAATAATATATGAAACTTCATTTCTGACATTTTGACTGAGCAGATATTTGACTGAGCAGCAGATACTGCTATCACTACTTACAATATGAGCATGTCCTTCAGTGTTGCTGTAAAAATACAGACATGCTTTGCTTTTAAAAAACACCACTGGTTGTCAATTTTTAGAAGAAACATTCCAACCTCAACAGTGTTTATCTCAGTTTTTTTGAATTATGATTTCTTGGACGTCTGTTTTACCGGGAGTCAGTAAGGCCTGTAAGAAAACCACAATCCACAAAATTCTTTGAATAATGTAGCAACTTGTGCAACAATGTTTTTATTTATTATTCAATCTAGTCATTAAAACTACATTCCTTTCAATTTAATTCATCAACCAGCCTTCAAACTATCTGATCAAAGATCATGAAGCTCACTTCATTACTATAGCTCGAAATTCAAATTGCAAAAAATTGCAATTTTTCATCCCGGATACTGGGATTACTTCAATGTAGATAACAAACATGCCATGACGTAGTGTCTCTAACGTAAAGTTGTGAATCACACTACTCGTGGATATATAATTGTAGTTCAACAAGACCAAAAAAGTCAGAAAGCAATGAAAAACGTACATCTTTCTTATAAATGCTCCGCCTCTAATATAATTCGCTAATTTGTCTATTCGTTTCAGAATTCAGTTTCAGTTTTCTGTTTGAATTTTGGGACTGTCGAGACCTCTATTGTCAAAACTGCTCCAAAACTAATTGGAATTTTTGAATTTTTTTTTGATTATAAGTGTTGTATTTTTCATTACCTTTCTTACTGTTTTTCAGTAGTTGATCAACTTCGAGAGCTTAGGATGAGTTTCCTGTCCCAATCAGTGACAGACGACACAAATTATATGATTGTCACTGAAACCAACTCGCTGTCAGTGTACTCAATGAACGAGTCCAGTGCGTATTCAACTGTTCAATTTCTTCTAAAAATAGACGTTGTTCAGATTCAACAACCAACTCATCACATGTGACTAATGCAACCCTGGCTGAGCATCCGTCCACTTCTTTTCAATCAACCGAGGGATCAGCATTTCAACCATACAAAAAACCTCCAAATCAAGAGGTGATCAGTGAAACAACAACGAGAATTCTTGGAGATCCAGGCTTGCTCAATGCTGCTGAAGTTCCAATAGGTAAATATTCTCATTTTCTTTCAGTTATATTTTTTTTACTGCAGCTCTGGTTGCGGAAAAAGTTCCCGGCTGCGAAGCAAATGGAGTTTCTTCAAGAGGCAGGTTTTTTCTCATAATCACTCTCTTAGTTCTTGTTTTAGCTACCACTGAGAACATCTCGCATCATCCGTGGGTATATGTTCGACCATTTGAAGTTTTCTCGGGAGAAAAAGAAGTCCTACTTCAAAATTACTTAGACTCCGCAAAAAGGGCACGTGAGGCATTCGAAATTGTAAGTTATAGACTTGAAAAAATAGCTAGTTGTTTATCTGTCTGACGTTTTGAAAAAAATACCATTCAGTTTTTGCCAATTGATATTATTTCAGAAAATCGGGTCAACATCAGAAGATACTGGGAAGTAGAAAAGCATTTCGATTGAAAAGCTAATGTAATTTAGTTTGATTTTTGAAAAAATTAGAAGTGTTTTCACTAATTGCTCGTAATTTATTTAGTCGTATTTTCGTAATGAACACATTTTTTAAATTTATGTCATTCAAATATTCCAAAAAACGATAATAGGTTTTGAAGAAATTTAAAGTTTGCTGATGTACTCAAGAATGGAAACGGATCATGACAAGTGTTAAAAACAAATCGGAATACATGAAATCAACCTAATTAACAACTTCGTCTACATTGAAAGTAATATCTCATTCAAACCAAACGTCACCAAAAACTCAACGGAGGAACGGATCAGCATGACGAGCTTGAAGCGAACACAACACCGTAAAATTCTCTAAAATAGTCGAACTGCGCCACTTCTGAGAAAGATGATCTTCATAGTTGGTGTAGTACTATGTTTTCTCTACTGATGTAAAACCTAGCCTTATAAATTAGGGGAGGAACAGAAGCTCAACGTGGCTCAGAGGAAAAAACGCGAGCTGAGCTGAGAACTACAGGGTTAAAACAAGTTTGAAACGGAAAAATCGCCGGTAATACGAATGGTATGAATGTTATTGAAACCTTTATTCTTCTTCTTCTTCTTTTTCGAGTGACAATACATTATTTTTCGAATGTGTTCCTTTCATTTCGTGAGTCGATCGAGTTCCTCTCCTTGAATTCCCTTTTTTTGATTTTGTGCTCACAATGCTCTTTTCAAATCAGTTTGATTGAATCCCACGCATTTCACTTTTTGATTACAAAAATTATAACCAAAATTCTGAGAATTCTCCGAAAATATCTCTCAAACTCGCTTAGTCGATGATAATTGTTTAATCCCTTCTTGTTTTGTCTAAATGTATTCTCAAGATATGATTAGAGAATCAAACGGCAATTGCCAGTAATATGAAAATTAGTTTTTGTGTTAAGACGAGCTGAAATCGCAACACGCGTAACTAATGACGTCCTAATTACTTTGGAAGAAACACGGTTGTCCTGGTGAAAAAGGTTTAGCAATGATGAGTAGTTCATTGATGCTGAGTACTCAAAAAGATAACACGATTACAAACAAACTCCATGGATTTCTGAACAATCATGGCTAATCAACTATAATTGAAGCTGTGTTTCATCATTTTTGGTCTCATTATCATTCGCGTTCCAAATTCAATTCCCCATGTTATCGACAAATCACCAATATATCATGAAAAGAAAAAACAGAATAACAATAGAAAAAGAAAGTGCAGCTTGGTTAAAGACAGGGCGACTGTGGAATCGACAAAAACTTTGGGTTAACTGTAATCAATCAGAAGAGTTTAGTCGTTAGTATAACCAAGAAATGGAATGCTGTGGATCCAGAAACCCTTGCAATATTATCAGTGTTATCTGTTCAATTACTTTTGGTAAACCTTCAGATCATGACATCATAACCCTTCCATTTCCACAAAAAGCCGCAACATCGAAAACTTTTCTAATATGGATGCTTCCAGCTTCTTATTGAAGTGATGATTTTCTGTTTAGCTGATATTACATGTTCTCCCAAAAGTGCATTCCGAAATCTTTGTTTTCATGACAATCACCTTGAAAAAATAAAGATTCATTAAGCCGACCGCTAGTTTAATAAGCAAAAAATGTGTGAAAACATCGTTGGCAACCGGCTCCTCCCCGCCCCCAGAGTCAGACTTCTAACCACTTATTCATTGCTGGAAAGGTAAACTTCAATTTCACTCATTTCCCAAAAATCATGAACGTGCTCTTAATTTTATCCGGCTATTTTCTTTTTGTAATTAACGTTGCGGGTATCACTGCTCATATATTTGTTGGGAACGTTGTAAGAAGAGTTGCAGATCGGAGATTCTTTTACTTGTATCTGGGGAGCTCGATTGTGGTGAGTAGAAAAGTTAATTAACTGCTAATTGTTATCAGCATCTCTATAAACTGAACACATGCTGATGTAACACTCTCATGAGTAATCAGAAGCTGATTTCAGAACATTGTTCACAGCTGCTTCTCATTAATATCAAGACTCCCAATATTTATCAATGGCTTCACACTTTTCTTGCCCATAGAACTCAGGGTATTTTATATTTGGTTGACAGCGCTCCAACAGACAATTAGAGGGCTTCTCTGTTGCCACCGCTTCCTTAAATACAAAAGAATCGAACAAGGAAACTTTATGTTTTCAAGGGTTTTTGTAATACTTATTTTAGTTTCGCTTGGACCGCCTGCAACACTGTACTTCCAAGTGAGTGTTATTCCTAGCAAGTGAAGGTCCTCATATGTCTCAAAGGCCTTCATCAGATATTTTGCGGGAAGGTAGATCTTGGGTGCCCAACACCAAATACAAAGTTATAGCGGCGCACTCGGAAATTCAGTTAAATAAAGCTATGTGAACAGTCTTAAGTTTTTGGCATTTCAACTTTGGAGAGTCATGAAAATTTTCAATTTTCCATAAATTTATGACTCTCCCCAGTTGAAATTTCGAAGAATATAACAATATTTACATAGCTGTATGTAAGTATCGTGAATCGACGATAGAACCGCTATATATTCGTATTTGGTGTTAAAAACCCAGGAATTACCTACCCGCAAAATAACTGAGAAATGCCAATGAGACATGAGGATTTTCTTTTTCATGATGATTCAATGCATTATTAATGCACTTAAAACCGCAGTTTCAACCGAAAATTCCTGAGATTCATATGCTAATATGCTTCCGGGACTATGTAATTCATCATATACTAGATTTATAATCTTTGCAGGACCTACGGCTAGCGAATGGAGTTCTTTTATTATCTTCTTGCGGCATCACTGTTTTCAACACCATCCTAAACTTTTGCGTTTTCCGTATCAAACGGTATGGTTTTTTTGAAATTAATTTCAACAAAGAATGTTAGAAAGTTGGTTGAAAACCAGATGAATTTGAGGGTGTTCATATTTAACAGTATTTTTGCTCACTGACTTGAAAGTTGTAATGAATATCTCTTTGGGTTCTAGCAATTCAGGGGAAAAACGTATTACAACTATACGCTTGTCCAAATGACTTTTCCAATTTCAGAAAAAGAGCCACAAACACGGAAGAACAATTTGTTCTGAGACAGAATAGAAATGCGTCATGTGCCAGTAATTTCTATATCATATTGTTAACAGAATTATTTTTGGGATGCTTGTCTTCAATGATATTCGCAGTTCAATTTTTTGAAGTTGGTCGAAGTTTTCCGCCGGGCCTTTTAATTGTGCTTACCGATTCCGTAAAGTATAGTAACTTATACTGCATGATAATTTCCAACCGAAGGGTGAGGAATCAATTAATGTTTGTTTACTGTAAATTTGCTTTCAGATACGGCAGGGGTGTATTCACATGGTACTTTCGATAAGTTCCAGAGGGAACTGAAGAAATGAGACAGTTACATCAATTTCTCGATTAAAAATGCTCGTTTCTTTTTCTTTGCCCAAATCTAACAGGTGTCCTCAAGATGTTCAAATTTGTTTGTTCCTTCTTTTCGCACAACTTTGGCCATGCATGGTCACAAGTCCTCTTGTGAGTAACATCTGTTTTCAACTTGGCCCAATGGAGAACGTATGCAGTTGTCTTCAACTGAGTACAGCTTCAAGTAAATCGATCAACGCTCTGCTAATATCAACTGTTTTTTTCCTGAATCAAAATCAAAAAGTAAGTAATTGATTTTGATATCGATGGTTGACCATAATGAATTCAGATGGTGGCTGTTGAATGTCTTTCCATTGGACTGTTGACGTTGATTATTGTGTTGGCCATTTGTTGGAAGAAGAAAAGTTACGACGCAAACAAGAAGAAGGAGTTAGAAAATGTATGTTTCTTTCAGAGAATTCCCCCCGAATTTCCAACAATGTTTGAATCCAGCATGTAATCATTATTATTTTTAGATTCCATTCGAATGGGACAGCATCACACCCTGGAGCCCAAGTTCCATTGTTCAAGCTTCTGATGAAAACGGGAATAAGGAAAGTGGCAAACCTGAGAGTGGAATCAAGCACACTACTGAGGAAAACGAAGGAGACAAAGGAACACTTATTGACGAGGTACGTTCTGGAAATGCGTAGAAAGTTTCTTAAGTTAGCTTGATGAAAACTGAATGATTCACTGATGAATTGTCACATATTTCCTTTTCTGATCAATGATCTGATATTTGACAGATCGAATTGGAATATGACGAAATCGTCCCATGGCATCAATAGTTGTTTCTCTCTTTCAAGTGATTGGCTTTATGCTTTTTAGCCCTCTATTTTTCCGAGCAAATTTCCACAATTAGCAACATCATTCAATGCATTTTTGTTCGTCATCATATCAGTTATTCATATACGGGTTGAACTGAATGGATGGCATTTTTTTTTCATTTTCAAGATTTTCACAGTTTGTAGAATAAATTCATTTCTGGTCATTTTGTGAGTACATGAGCATCACTTTTACAAAGACTGATTATTTAGAGGAAAGACAGAAGAATATTGTAATGAGATCGATTGGATAAAATTCACTCATCATGTTCATCCACCCCGCTTTCAATGGTCGTATGTGTGTTGAGATCAGTTGGTTCGATTTGAGGAATTTCCTGAAAAATCCAATTTATTGGTATTCATATAAAGTGAAACTGTACCGTTTGCTCGATACCATGCAGGGGGTTTATGATTCCAAGTTCAACTTCTTCATTTCTCTGTTCCTCCACATTTCTCTTCTTCCAACCCATCGTCGCAACAACGATGATGACCGTAAGCCCGACGGCAACCACAACCGCGGCAAGAGTTCGAACCAAAGTCTTCCAACTGAACACAGCGGCAACAATTTCTGCTGGGGATTTGGTGAACATTTCAGAGTGTGTGGATGATGACGTGGACGTATCAGTGATATCCTGTCTTTTGGCACAATCACCAGTTCTCTCCAGAGATACGTCGTGGATCTCATGATACAAACCAAATAGTCGGATAAAATGTTTCCTTATTTTGTCGTTGTTTTCCGAAAAAATATAGTTCCACATCTTTCCAATGGCATTCTGATCACAGTCCTCCACCGACAGAGTATTATTGAAAAATGATATCTCTGTATAATTCCCGACTCCACGAATATGTTGCACAGTTATACTTGAAATGTCACCGTGCAATGCTGCCGACAAATCATTCACGAGCCAATAAAACATTTGTGGATTTACTTGCAATTGTTCCGCTGAGGGCGTTTTCATAACTACATCGAACATGTGGTTTGGAGCTGGATACTCTTTCACACGAACTTGGAAAGGAATCTCTCGATTCTCTCCACTTGATGACGTGTACAGGATATACTGCGACAGGCCCTTGTGGGGCGGGAACCCAGTAAACGTAAGATTACGTTTGTGAATCATCCAGGAATTGTGGCGAGTCAAGTAAGTAAGAACGGTGAGGTTGGAGGCCGTGCTCACGTTCAACTTTGCGAAATCAATGTCGCAGAGGGTGCCTCTGAAATATTTTGAAATTCATATTTATTGGTATTTCACTGTCAACCAGTATACGATTTTTGATAAAAGATGAACCCCGTCTTCTTTAGACTGTTATTATCATTTGACTTGTACGTGTCGAAATGTTTGCTATTTACCTTATATACTACGTCATCATGCAATTGTAAACTCTACATGGTCAACTACACTCAAGTTGGGTCTTAAATAAATTAAACTTACTTGAAACATTGAAATACCCATTTTGGTTCCTCGCTTCTTCCTTCAAATTGATTCAAAATGATTGCTCCCGAGTTCCCAAGAGGAGACAGATTTCCGTTGGAGTCATGCTGAAATAATGAAAACCCAATTGCAATATTCAATTTAGAAATATGAAAATGAATCCGATTGGAATTTTTTTGAATTACAGTAGTCATACCTTCATCACGTAGTTGTCGTTCTGGGAGAGAGTTGGAATTTTCGAATTTGGAGACGGCTGTGGGAGATTGGAAGGTATTGCTGCTGCAGAATTGAAAGGTACGAAGCCAAACGTCGTCACGAGACTGGCGAAGAAGAAGATGCGTCCAATGTCCGACATCCTGAAAATCATTCGAATATAAAAAGTAATCTAATAAGGTTGTCATCCTCGATAAAAAGTCAACAGGTGGCCGATCTAATGAAAAAAATTCAGGCTTTGCGTAGTACATCTTTGGCCTTCCAGGTCTGATTGGAATTTCTTTTATCTTCACTACTGAACTTCTAGAAATTTTCTTTCTTTCTGTAATTCTATCCCGAAACAAAGGCAAATGTTTTTTTTTTGGAACGAATCGTTTGTTTATGACTACCAACATTTGATATGTTTATAGTTTGCGGAAAAAAACGTTCGAATGTTTGATAGAAACAAAGAGTTCATTAGAATTTAATCATCAAATTCAGAATGCGAACCCATTGGAATTAGAGTGGATAACCTTTGAAAATCAACAGATTTATCAAAAATTACTAGAAAACCAAATTTTTAAAAAAGTTTCGAACCGAAATTTTGAAAAACAAATCTGAAAACTAATTTCAGGAAAAATCTGACAAAAATAGATATATCTTCTTTTACTGCTTTTTATCTCGATCTATTTATATTCCCTTTCAACAGATGTGCGTCATTGAATGAGTACACAAATACAAAGGAGACATATGTGTGAAACTACAAAAAGGTATCATAATGTTTTCATTAAATATGAGGATTCTTTCGATGATAAATACTCTTTTCAAAAAGATAAATGATTGGAAACAACGTCGGCACAAATTTCGAAAATGAAATATACATAAAGAAACTGTTTGACACTGGCGACCCGGAATGAATCATCAAAAAATTTTTTGTGGGCGGAGTCCATTTGAAACGAGAAAATAGCATATAAAGTATCGATTCCAATAATCCAATCGTGAAATTCGAGAGACTGGATGAAAGTTTTCTTTTCTTGCCCTATCGAAAAATAAATGGAAGAGCATTTTTTTATCATTGTCTTATGAAAATTATCCACATAAGTGTTTATTACAGGGAATTGAATCTATTAGACAGTTAAAAAATAGAGGAATATCATGACCGCTAAAAAAAATCTTTGTTCACTATCAAAAT
The DNA here is from genome assembly GCA_000143925.2 of Caenorhabditis brenneri. Lineage (NCBI taxonomy): Eukaryota > Metazoa > Nematoda > Chromadorea > Rhabditida > Rhabditidae > Caenorhabditis > Caenorhabditis brenneri. Next base: position 205,319 of record GL379794.1, read on the forward strand.
GTATATAAAAGTCATACTTGCGGATTAATGTTTATCCATGTTTTCACGCTTCTTTTATAACTCATTAGTTTCAGCTCAAACCCTTTTATATGCAAGCAAAAGATTCGGAATATTTTTGATCTCTTGTATTCATTCGCATGCTGAGATATGAAAACTCATGCGTGAATTCAAATTTGGAAACATATGCCAGTTTAACGTTTTCTGTAAAAAACATCTTCATTAATATGAAGTTATCCCGAGCAGCTCCAACATTCCCATTCTTGATTAATTCATCAATTCCACCAACATAATTGTTTCCTTTCAAATAAGTAATCGGCTTAGAAATGTTGGTATGAACTTTTCGTGATTAGCAGGCAAGTTTGGATGCGAAGCTATCGTTACTTGTTTGGTTTTTTGGTATTTTGAAGTTAGATTTTCTTAGGCACGATAGTTTGCTCCCAATGACAAGCCCCACACTTTTTCAACAAGGTACATTATTATTCCACTCATTTTTGAGGCATGTTTTTTCTGGATGATATACATTGTTTTTACTTGGAATAAAACTTTCTTACGTAGTAGTTGTTTCAACTTGTTCGGTCCCTGTTTGTCATGATTCTTATTGTCCATCACACACACGCAATGGTCCTTCTTCACAATGACGTCACAAGAACATAAGGAGACGATCCCGTCGAATAGATAAGAATTGGTGAACGCGCAGCATTACGACTGACCCGAGAGGTTGAGACAACAATGTGAATGGTGTCTTTCTAATAGTCCTTCTTCTCCTGCGAAGAAGTGCGGTTGTGCGCAACCTTGCAATGCAACGAACGGAATAGATTGGAGAAAGCGAAGTAGACGGCAGAATGCGTATATTCCTCCTCCTCGTTCTTTTGCCCAAGATCGATACGTGCTGGTGTGCCTTTTTCCCTGGTCCGAGAGCGGCCAGATGGCCCATCCAAACTGAAGGCTCATCCTAATGCTTTCATTTTCCTTTGAGAAATGTGTTACACTAGAGCGCATTTGCATCAGAGTCTGTATTTTCAAATTTTTTTTGTTTAGATAAAGAAATCTACAATATCGAAATCACTCTTCCAGGAAATTCATCTCGGGTTATGATTAGGAAACAACAACATCAATGCAGAGGCATCCAATCAACTATCCAACTGGCTTGTCTCGGTAAGACTTTTTTCGGCACATAACTGAACCAATGCCAGTGTTTCCAGGCAAAAAATTCGACAATTCGCTATTCTCATTGAAATTGCTCCAATGCGTGATTTTTCTTTTCAAACAAGTGACTCAAGATGCTCAAAGGAATCTCAACTCACAGTTTTATTCATCGTTAAGCAGATCATCAAGCCAAAGCAATATAGATTGCTGGTCATTTATTAAATGAAAGTGAGTTGGTTTTTTTTCAAATCCCTACAGCATTATTGAACGTGTATTCAACAGAACACCAAAGGGCTGTAAAATAATAGCTTGAACTTCGTTTCAATTTTCTAGAATAATTCCTACCAGAACACAAGTAACATGGCCGTGATTTGATCATTCCTTACCAACAGTTAATCTCGTTGGATAGTTGAAACACTTTTCAAAAGGAGAGAAATGAATTGACATTCTGCGATAAACCAAACTTTCAGAAAATTCGATTCAAATAGAGTCGTAAAACTAACTAATAAATCGCGTCGTGATTTTCAAAGTAAATTTTGATCAACTTTCATATACACTGTTTATTTCAGCATACGATGTGAGCCGGATAATGCAAACAGTAACAGGACAATCTACAAATAGAATTACTAGCAGCTGACTACCTCTCGGACACATCAAGCTTTTACCTCCTACTACAGGTCAGAAATAACGTTTTGTTGACAAGATAAAAATGACTACATGCAAAAACGTGAGTTATTCTATCTATACGTTCATCAATAGTTGGCGGGTTTTCAGAAGGTCCTGCTAAATATTGTCCGACTATTCCAACATCTCTCAAGTGACTACAAGTTCTCACTGGAACTTCAGCCACTACCCAATTTCTTGAAGGAAGAAATACCAGCTACTCGTTTCTACAACCCTGAGAAAATGCTATTTCACTACATGTTTTGTATCAACAAAATAGGCACGTTAGCAGTTCTGTTAACCTGAATCATGTAACCATATTCATCAACCAAACGCCATCGGTTGTTCCACCAAGCTTTCGATCTAAGCCGTTTTGTCAAAACATGTAGCCTTCTTTTGCTTCGGAAGTTCATTCAATGTGACTCAAGCTGGATGTTCAAGAGATGATGATCAATGCTTTCCAATTGGAAGAACAGAGTAACATACTGAAACTAAATGAGAGATGTAAGTTTTAGTAGATCATCATCAGAATTAAAAAAAAACGTTTTCTAGTTTCAGATAAAACGTCGTCAGGGAAACCAAAAGAAGAAAATCGTCGCCCACACCAGACGAAGAAGATTCTTCATCGAAACATTTGAGGAAAAATCGAAGTGACTGACATGGCTATTCATATATCATTTTCACTGTCATGAAGAGACGTGTTCGTAAGCAGTTGAAAAGAGAACAACGATCCAACCTGTCAGCAGCACGACCTAAAACACTGTCAATGCAAATTTTAACCAGAAGAAGGTGCGTTATGGGATACGATGCTGTGCCACTAGTTGAAAGTTGCTGCGTGTGTGGTGCCACTGTTTCAAATACAAACCAACAACCTTGTAGTTTTTGCTTTGTACTTCTCTTCGCAAAAAGTTTATCATTCACTGGAGAAACGTTTTCATTTTTCACTGCAACTTTCCAATCAACAAGCACCTTAAAAACAAAAAAAAGCATCATGCTCCCTCATTCTTCATAACAAATCGAATGATTAAGAATGAATATCCCCTGGAGCAAAATTGAATTCGTTCAGCGACAAACTAATTAGTTAAAAACGACCCAGTTAGTTCAATTTCCCCTGTTTAATTTATTTCCATGGGCGTGAGAAAGATGAAGAAACGCAGTAGTCTAAAAAAGAGTGTATAAAAGCGAGAGACTTGAACATTTCGTTGCGAGACCCTTCGAAATCGTGTCGATTTACGGAGCAAAATATATTTTTTCTATGCGTTTTCATGAAGTTACATAACGTCAGAATAGTAAAATGATACATTTTCTTACAGATTGTCTTGAAACGATAATAAAGGAAAATCTGCGTTTTCCCTACACGAGGAATAGAAGAACGAAGAAGAATTAGAGTGGATGTGTGAACTTGAATTTGCTTCCCGAATCGGAAATGCTCCATCAATAATGCCTTCCACTTTGAAGTATCACTTTGAAAAGATGAGAGAGCAACGACCATTGTTATCAAAAACCATCAATCTGCTGACTCGTCGTGAGTTTTGATTAAAATCGATTGGGAAATATACCCTTCATTAGGCCACAATTAGTCTTTTGAATAATCAGATAGCTTGATACCTTCTATTGATAAGAATGAACAATCAGAAACAAGGATTATTCTCGAACACACCTAGACTTTTGGAAGACATGTTCAAATATATAACTGGATGGTTTGACGACCAAAATTTTTCGAAACTTTGGCAGGATTCTTCTATCGAGTTTGATTGTTGATTAAACGGAATCGAAAGCTTCCTGAAGATGCTCGCTTTCTTCCTAAAAAATGATCAACTAGTACAAGCGGGTCTTTGTAGTCTTGTCTTTGAACAAAACGATTATTTCAGCGGTGTCAATCGAAACTGATGGATCATGTTCAATTCAAGAAGAAGTTTCACCGAAGGAAGTCAAGTTTTCAAATTGAAGATAGCACAGAATCATGTGATCAACGTGACTGCTAAGAGATTCGCTGTGAGTAATACACCGAGACTTCATTCAACCCAACTTGAAGAGTGTAGACTGTTCGACATTGAAACCATCTACCTGTTCAAGTTGGTTGGTCAGAAGTCATCTTGTCAAAAGTTTTATAGTTTCTTGCGGTTTTTGTTGGGAATAAGAATAACATTTGTTGGGTACAACAACTGGTATTCTTTAGAAATTTTTCTCTAGCTCTGAAGAAGAATGGCAACTGGAGAAATTGTTACGCAGTAATTGAAAAAATCACTGAACAGCCAGCAACCTTAGACTATGTAAGTTTTTCAATTAGCGTTCTTAATCAATCGTTTTGTTTTTCAGATTACAACATAACCTTTTTCACCAATTCCATGCGACACTGAGCCCGTGCAAAGCGATTCTTGTTGGAATGTATGATGGAAATCCCCAAATTCTCGACAAGCGTATTGACCTGTTTACCATAAATCGGGAATTAGATACACCTCATTTTGGAATACAAACCAGGAATGACGGACTATTTGTGACGACGGGAAGAAGTTTCGAACTATGAAAACCAAGTCACCTGCGTTTGCACACCACCAACCAGAACTGCAGCATTGGTTCTCGTCAAACAATCTACTTACTTCATTTCGAGGAGTGAGTTTTGCTAATACTGTTATACAACATTAAACACACGGTGAATTTCAACCTCAAAGTTATAACTTGGATTAGACAGTGGCGAACAGATAATTTTTTTCCGATTTGAGTTTCGCCACCCTTCGTTTCCCAAACGAATTGTTTTTCAATAACCTGCTGAGTTACTTGGAAACGCTAGATTGTAAATATTATCCCAGTTCTGAATATTGGAAACGACTGAACCTTTCGAATATGAGAAGAGCTTGAGAAACACTACCACGTGTTTCACAGCCTATCAGAAACGTCACAAAAACATAAAGAGCCAATTCTATAAAATAGATAACAAGTGGTGAATAGCGAATGATGTTGCCTTTTTAATAGTTATTTTCTTCTTGTGAAAAGATGATATTGTGCGGGACCTTGAAATGCAACAAACGGAATACATTGAAGATCACGAGGTAGAATGCATACTGCGTTGAATACATCTTCCTCGGCGTTTTGCCCAAAATCGATACGTTCTGCGGTGCCTTTTTTCCGGGTCCGAGAGCGGCCAAAAGAAAAGGCTCATCGAAACGTCTTCCCTTTCTTTTGAAAAATGTGTCAAACTGCAGCGCGTTTGCATTAGAGCCTTTATTTTCAAAAAAAAAACCCTGAGGTTTTTTCATGCGCCTACGAATAATTATTGGTTTTTCAGATGTTCACTTCTGGATTTCAACGTGGCCACTGGAGAAAGATCAAAATGTTCATAGAAAACGACACAATCACGACAATTGTTTTCTGGTCAGGGAAAGCCTTCATCGTTCAGTCAAATATTACTTGGTTCAAAACTACCCCAGGGGCTTTGTCGGACTATTCCAATGTTTTCTTCTCAACTACAAATGCCTACTAGAGCATCAATCAGTTTATGGTTTTATGAAGAGTGAGATTTCCTGTAATGGTGTTCACAGTTCTGAATAGATTCAAAAACCGTGAAAAATAACGCCATCATCCTAATTTCTGCAAGACGCCGATTCAAACCATCTCGTCAAAACATGGATCTTTCTTTCGTTTTCGATTGTGATTCAATGATGATCTAGCTTCAGAATGTTAAGCATATGATGGCCAATGCCTTCATATGGATGGAACAATATGGTATGCTGAAACCAATTGGAATAAGTGAGCTTTTTTTATTTTCTCAGAAACTCAAAACATGTTTTCTTTTTTCAGATAAAACTTTGCCGAGCAAACCGAAGAAATAATCGTCGCTAACATCAGATAATGAAAGTTCATCATTAACACATGTGGAGTGATTGCAATGGCTATATATCAGGCTCACTGCGATGAGTATACGTGTTCCTTAGCAGTTGAAATGGGAACAACGATCGGACCTGCCAGCAGCACGATATGAAACACTACTAAGACAGATTATTACCAGAATAAGGTATGCTATGTGATACGCTGCTGTGCCACTTGTAGGAAATTCCTGCGCCCTGATTTAGTAAATACCAAACTTGCCAAAAAATGCAAGTTATTTCGATTGAGAAACTTTTTCGGAACGCCGTTATTGATAAATTGAAGCTGAATTCATTTTTTAGGTGCATTCGATTGAATAAATGTGTTTCACCTGTCTTGATAGCTTTGAGTGTTCTAGGGGACAATTGCAAAATTATTGAGTCCAATCCAACTTTTCTTAGCAATAGTGTTTTATTTAAAAGCAAACGTATCCATCTTTCCCGACAAATGCACGTCAACAGGCAACGAATTTGAAATTGAAGAAAAGGAACCAACCAACTGTTCCATCATTTGTAAAAAGATATATACTTCTTCCTGTAACCACATTCAAGTTTTCCGGTCGAATTGATCAGTTTCAAAACATTGAATTAGTTCAGAAACAAATTTACTCTCGTGAAACAGCTGAATTAGTTTCATTTCCGCTGTTTGTTTCCTTCTCTTATGTGTGTGGAAAAGTGGTTAACACATTTGTATGCAAAAGAGTGTATGAAAACGAGAGACTTGGACATCCCGTTGCGAGACCCTTTGTGTCGATTTACGAAGCAAATAATATTTTTCAATGCATTTTCATGAAGTTTAATAGTTTTTCAATCGCTTTCAATCGCTTGAAATTAATACATTTTTCTTACAGATTGTCTTGAAACTACCGCATTGGAAGTTTTGCTACATTCATTCACATGGGACAAAACGTAAATAATGAGTGAAAATGGATGACTGCGCAAATGATGTTGAGCTTGTTTCCCGTGAAGGAACTGCCCGAACAGCAACATAATTGGTTTTGAAGCATCACTCCAAAGCCATAGAGAAGCAACTTGGACTATGGTTGTAGAAGGACAACGAATTGATGGATAGTAGTGAGTTTTGAAAGATTCAAAAGAAAAATGTATAATTCCTTTGCTGAAAAAACAGCCGATAGAGTGACTCGGTTACTTGCTACCTCTCGATATCAAGATCAAAGTCTATCCTCGGAAACACGGCATTTTTGGATAGAAGATTGAATATAGACCAGAAAATGTGATGCTCACTCTTTTTCACAACAAAAATTTAGCAGGTTTCTCGAAGAACTTGTTTGAATATAACTCTTTTTGACATTGAATGAGAAAAAAGATATGATTGTGTTTCTCAGACAACCTACCTGGCTATCGAATATGTACTCAAAGCTCAACTGTTAAGATTTATGGACTTCGATTGGGATTACATAGTATTTCAACTAAACGATTATTTCAGCCGTGTCAATCGAAACCGATGGATCATGTGTAATGGAAGAAGAAGTTTCACGGAAGTTAACCAAATGTTCGAATTGAAGACATCACAGAATCATGAGGTCAACGTGACTGGCAGGGAATTTGCTGTCGTACACCGAGACTATGCTACTCAACTCGAAGAGTGCAAAATTTTGCTCACGGAAGTAAACCAAATAAATTGAAGATGACACAGGACTGCGTGATAGCTGCTATGATATAATTGTTGTGAGTAATGCACCGAGACTTTATGCTACCCAACTCGAAGAGTGTAGACTGTTCGATATTGAAACCATCTACCTGTTTAAGTTGGCTGGTCAAAAGTCATAGTTTATAGTTTTTTGCACTAGATTGGTTTTGATTTGAACAAAAACTATCTTTATTGGAGAAAAAACTTTGATGTGATTTGATAAACATAACGGTTGAAGCACAATGAACAACAGCGGAGGCCCTTATCTTATTCACTTCGGTTCGTTTCGGCTGTCACCGTTGAGTTAGTTGCAACAATATTGGCAGTAATAGCATCGACAAGCATGCCCTTCTTATCCCACACGTAGTAATGACCGAATCGGTTTTCGAACAACATTTTCGCATTGGTGATTGTGGTCGCTGAATCAGTGATATGATTGAACATTGACTCAATCTCCTTGACAAAATTTACAACTTCAGTTGATGTTGGGATGAGGCCAAGTGATTTGATAGGTAGTTGTTTGCAGAAATCACACCAACTGTGTAAAACAAACAAAGTTTTCATATCAACTGAAGCGTGAGACGAGTAAAGTGTTGTTATATTCATCAGCTGAGGGTTGTCTATAGTAGTTGGATAAACGACTGTTGGTTGGTTGATAACTCCAAAACAAGGCATAGAACCATGAAGCGGATTTGTAGTGACTGTCCCATGTTCATCTGCTGTGTACTTGTTCATTTTCTCTGCTGCATCTCTTCCGGTTTTTACACTCATATCACGAAGTGCTCGAACAACTGTGGTAGCTTCTCTTTTCAATGCAGCATTGAACTTTCTTCTTCGATATTGAAACCAACCAGTTATCTAGATAGACAAACTCTTGATTTTTTTGTTCAATTCACACACTTACTTGTGATCGAGTTAATCCTGTTTTGAGAACGAGCTCCTGCATGGTGTCTTTGCAGACATGATGGGAATTAGAGAACGTTTCTTCGAGTAATTCAGTTACCGGCTTACTATAACATCGTTTGACGTAGGTTTTTTTCTCCTTCTTCTCTTCTTGATGCGTTAGATACTCAGCCTGAAAACGGAAACAGTGAGACTATAAGTTAATGATATACCCACATATGTCATTTTTCCAGGATGAGCAGGAATATCCCATGTCTCTTTCCATGGCGGCGTCTCTCCTGACATTTGAGCTAGAAGAGCTTGGGAATGAAAGAAACGATCGAATACAGAAAATAGTGGCGATAGAGTGAAACTATTGTGCCTTTTATACAGTTAGTACCGTACGCCACGAGAACATAACCCATTTCACGAAACGAAGTGAGTTTTTATTGAGTGTAATAAATTTTTGATCACCGCAAGGTAGAAGAGTAGTTACAATATGTAAATAGAAAATAATATTGTTTCTCTATGAAATCTGCGGAAAATGGGAAGCACTTGAGTACTACAAGAAATAGTCGGGTGAAGAAAACATTTTCTGAAACATGAAACAAACATGATTTTCTGAAAATTGAATGAGCCTAAAGTAGAGTATTCAGTCTTTTTGTATGATGGTTAGCTGGGAATCTTAGAACGTCACTACATTAATACATTATTTGAAGATTTTCTCAAATCATTAGGAAAATCGTTTATTTTGAACTAAGTTAGTCAACTATCAATTTTTTCGAAGAATGTTTTATCGAAATTGGAAAACATCAACAATTTCCGTAAACATTAATTGGTTGCGAAACAGAAACATAAAAAACAAAACCAGTAACAATTTGAATGGGTAAAAGAGATCAGCAACAGCAACAAAAGAGATCATGGGCGGAACAAGATGAAATACTGATTAACCCTAAAAATTGAATAAATATGAAATTGTTAAAAAAAAGAGTATTAGAAAAGAAGAAGGAGAGACAAGAAATGATTGGGAAAAACTTGGAAAGATATTAAAGAATAATCACTCAGTTGTCGGCATTCTTATTGAGAAGTTTTGCAGGAAGAAATTCAATGCATTTTTTCTTCGTTGAACCACATCTGGAACAATTTTATCAGGTAAGAATCATATATCAAATGACCAGAATCTTAGTTCTAAACAAGAGAAAAAAAAATGTACCTGCATTTGTTTTGAGATGGTTCGAAGACCAATTTCGAGACATCACCCCAATACGAAATGTTCACCGTTTCCCCAACTTTGATGTCTCTTAGAGCGTAGACACAGATCCGAGGGATCAGAAGATCTGATGCCAACTCTCGGCTGTGGGTTTCAACAAAAGCACAGTTTGGATCACAATTGTGATTCAAAAAGCGAGCCACGTTCCTATAAAAACAGAGTTATGAATAAATTCTCAATCTCAGTTTGGCTTACCCAATCTTTCCAGCACAGAGAATGAAGTTTGGGTTCATTACTTTGAAATCACATTCATAAGATGTGTCTTTTTCAGGATCGGCGACGTCTTCTTCTTTTTCTCCCATTCTTTTTGGCTTCACATCATCTGCTTCGGAAGGCTTATAGTAGCCCTCACCAGTGTATTCACACACAAGTGATCCCTTCTCAATATTTCCACCGGCCCTCAATCCCCATCCTGCTTCTCCTTCAAAAAATACAACAAGAGGAGTTTGTTGTCCTTTTTGAAGAGCACGACGGGGGCATGAAGAGCTACATCCACACTCATCGCTGCATTCCACCACGATTGCAGACTTATTAGTATCGAAGTTTGAGACGTCCAATTTCCCATCGGCATCTTGTTGTAAATACTGTTCGGCGTGGGAATAGAGCAATTGAAACTGAAACAAAATATTATTCATGAAAGTTTGAGTACAACTTATTACAAAATGCTGTTCATCTGTTGAAAGAGGATAATAAAACTCACTTTTTTGTCACAAACACATTGCTCCTTGTTTTCACATGCTCCCTTGTTGCTATTGTGTGTATTCTTCAATTTTTTCGAACCATTCTTCTTCATCGACTCTGCGAACGATTTATTCTCTTCCAATTGCAACAAGCGCTCATATGTTTTCCCTTTCAACACATTGACAGCCGTGTACTGAAAAAATGAGAGTTAAGGTGGTATGCAAAAAAAAGTAAAAAGAACTAACCAGAAACTTGGGTGGACTTTTCAAACTCGCCAAACCAATATAAAATATTGGTGCCAAATGGCGTTCTTTGTGGAGAATTGTGTGATAGTAGCTCAGATCTTGACAAACCCAGAACGAGCTGTCATGATTCAAAAAGAGCAGCTGTTTTCCTCTTTTAAGAACACGTTGCTCTTCAGCCAGTTCTCTTGTCCACTCTGGTCCCGACGTGGCAACTTCACTCAAAAATCGGTCGCGAATCAAATAAATTTGATAAGCCTCAGAGGCTCCTTTACGGACATCTTCAATGGCTTGGTCGAAAACCGTCGCCCACCCTTCATAAAGGACCGTGAGTCTGTCTGGGTCGTCCACTCTCTGAAAAAAGATTGTTCATAGGTTTGGAGAAATCGTAACAATCAAAACAAAATGCAAAATTATGAACACTCACAGTGAAAAGTGCTTGAACGCTCCAAAGCTGCTCTTCATGTCCAAACTCCAAATAATCTTTTTCAGAAAACTTCTTCTTTGGGATGCCGGGAAACTCGCATCCTTTTGTAAACGTTCCCCTCTCCAAGCCACTCCTAGCTGCGTCGCAAACCCTAGGGAGTTCCCACTCAAATTTCCTCACAACTTTGATCCTCATTTCATTGATATTGTCCGGCTTGTCTTCGGCATTCCTACACTCGAGGACCATGATAGGACCTTTATACAGTCTGAAATTGATAAAGGTTTGGTTGTTTTTTATTGAGTTTCAAATACTTTTTTGTTTTCAACAATCAATCAATTTACATCAATCGTTGGAGTCTGAATGACACTCAGAAAAAACTCACGAATTTCTCAAAGATTCAGAATTGAGCATGTAGCTCGAAGTACCGTCAATGATCACTTCCATTTCAGATGTTGATGGGCAATTGAGTGCGGAGTTTGATGAAGATGAAGTAGATGGAACAGACGGTGATGGCAAATGAACAGTGGGAATGAACTGCTTGTGGTTCCTGCAAAATAGTTGGTTTTTTTTCTAAATTGGGAGTTCTATGGTACAGTATATGGTTCCATGATAAATGGAGAAATAACTAACCAGCTTCGGAGAGTGGTTGATCTCGATGTTCTATTGCTGGTGCTGCCAGAGATTCCACTAGTGGATTGAGTTCCATTGTCTGCTTGAACAGGTCTTGTATTCATTTCATCGTCATCCATGTTTGAAGAAGATGGAGAGGATGATGATGAGGATGAAGGCAGGGAGTTGGATGAAAGAAGGCTCCTGAACTCAGAATTTTTCTTTCAATAACCGAAAACCTGTCAATATAAAATTCATATTTGAGATTTCTATACCATCAGATGAACCTTGGCAAAATACACCGAGAATCTTCTTGGAGGTATAATCGGAAATGTCATTTATGAATTGGCACTTGAAAAGATTTCTTGGAATGTTTTTCAGTGCAAACTTCCATCCGATCGTATAAAAATCTCATTTACAATTTCATATTGACAGGCACCCTTCAAGGCCCAATAATTGAAAGTGTTAACAAATTACGAATAATTTCTCATATGATGCACATTAATTTTACTCACCTTCTGCTTGCCGAGGGACGAATATCAAAGAGCATGCCACTACTTGACGATGGGATATTGGAATTGTGAAAGTCGTCCCATGAAACAGTACCCGGGCGGTCAATGCTCTTTTGAGTTCTTTTTGGTCTTGACGATGCAATTCCATCCGACGGTGGAACTGCTGAAGTAGATGGCTGGCCTTCAATGATTCTGCATGCAGTTGATCTCGATGTGCTATCACTGGTGCTGTCAGAGATTCCACTAGTGGTTTGAGTCCTATTGTCTGCTTGAACAGATCTTATTTCATCGTCATCCATGTTCGAAGAAGATGGAGAGGATGATGATGAGGATGAGGACATAGAGTTGGATGGAAGAAGTCTTCTGAAACTCCGAATGTTTTCAATTATAGCCTGATCAGAAAATATTATCAAACTACGATTGAACTTTTCCTATGATGTGAATTGATTTTACTCACCCTCTGCTCGACAAAGAACGAACACGAGAAAAGAAGTCACCACTTGATGGGATATTGAAATTGCAAAAGTCGTCCCATGAAACAATACCCGGGCGGTCTATGCTCCTTTGAGTTCTTTTTGGTCTCGACAATGCGATTCCTTCCGACGTTGAAACTGCTGAAGTAGATGGCTGGTCTTCAACATTTCTGCAAGTGCCAAAAATAATCATTATAGCTTTTCACATAAGTATTTGAGATAAAACCAGAAGTCTTCCGTTGTTGCGTGGCTTTATCCTTCTGAGCTTACATGAATTTTGTGAATGGTTTGATGCGTGAAATTATATTTTAGTGAGTGCGAGCCTTATCTTAGCAAAAAGCACCTCCAGGGTTACAAACAAAAAATGAAAATCATAGGCATCAAATCGAATTTTTGATATGTAAAAACCTCTAGAAAATCGAAAAAAAACGAGAAGAGTCTAGCCTCAATGAGAAACGTACAAAATGTGAAACATACAGAAAAAGTGTTCTAGAATGAAAATAATGTCATTAATTTTTTACCTGCGCTATTACCATCTACAATTCTTAGAATACTAAATTTGTACTGTTTCTTACGGGCGACTTACCTTTTCCTTGACTTCTTCAATTTTGAATTTTCTGAAGAAACATCGTCCTCTTGCACAATATCATCCAGAACTGGGGCTGACTTGGATTCATCTTTTCTCTCTGATGTGGTGATTGAATTCAGCGGAATGGGCTGAAATAAGAATCGGTAAATTTTTTTTGATTCGACTTTCCACATAAATACCTAACTATTATGCGCACTTGTCATTTTCTCCCGATCGGTTACGGAGGCACCGCTTATAATCAAAAATTAACACGACTTCTTTTCACGGAAATTACTTGTTTGCAAAAATGATGTGTATGAAACACAACACTACTTGTCCCTTTTTTGTTACTCACTATATTGATTATGGTATTGGATAGCAAGAAAATGCTTAACCTAAACTGACGGATATACTATGAACCTAAGCATTTATCGAACGTTTTTCATAGTTATCTGCTTCATTACTGGTTTAACTTGGGAATTCCATTAGGATTGTTTCCAATGAAAAAAAACTCACAGATAAAACAGTAGGCGTTGGTGATGACGTTCCCGAGGGAATGGGGGCTGCAGAAACTGCTCCTGTGCTCGAGCTAGTCGGAAGGTCAGCCACCAAAGCATTGTTGACTTTTTCTTCATCCGAGATGTTCTGTAAAACATAATTTCTTCAAAACAATTTACTTTCTTATTATCTCTTCTTTTCATTCCATTCAACCAATGAAAAGTTTGAATTAAAAAACACTTACTGAGTTCATATTTTTCATAAATGTTCAGTAGACAAATTTGTATTCTGATGGAATGATGTTAGGAATCAAATCGAACTGAAAAACTGTGATAATTGTGATTTTCCTGAAAATTCATTTGAAAACTTACTCTATGATAAATTGGAGGGCAAGTGAACAATCATATAGTTGATGGCAGAGATGTCGGAAAGAATACAACAGTATGTTTCTAAGTTTGTCAACAACGAAGTCTGAAAAATAGATATCGATTTTGAGGGGACAAAAAAGTGAGAAAACACGATTACGATTCAAAAAAAATGAAGCGACTCAGAAAATAACAATAAGAACCGATTGTTGGCGACGAATACGTTGTGACAATGAGAAACAGATATACAATTCTACATCAATACAAGTTATTGTTAACATAAAAAAGACAGAAAAAACTAATATCAACGCACCGGTAGAGAAAAGAAAATGGATTTTTTGGTATAACTTCAGACGAAAATCCAAATGAAACCTCAGAATATGAGAGCGGTGTCAATTGAAAATTTATTCGAAAGCAGCCTAAAAACTATCACTCATCAAAAAGTTGCTCGAAATGCTTACTCTAAAATTCCCGAACAGTCAGAAACACTTATTAGAACACATTTTAAAATACGCCTGAACATTTTAGAAAGCCTCTTGAATAAAGTGAAATTCTTCAACTGTTTCACGCATTTTTTCAACTGCGGTTTTCTTGCTGGTAAAAGTTGTGAGAGTAAAACGGGTAAAACATGCTTCGGCCATTTTTTTCACAATTTTGACCACTGGGAAAAACGCAGGCTGTGTAAAAGACGTAAAAAAAACGCCAAGAGTTGGACCGAGTGTTTTCATGAAACACCCACTATAATTTCTAATAGAATACGTTAATAAAAAATATTTATCGCTTTCTATTATGTCTCAAAATCAAGCCCTTATCAGTCCTTACGTTTCAACCGAGACAGTCGGTGGCAATACTTCAGAAAAGGTATTACTTATCACTATTATTACGGTTTCACGTCTTTTATTATCATGAAAAGTACACACTATTTTACGATGGACTGAATTCGAAAATGAAAATGAAGCTCAAAATGGTGCATATATAACAAGGGAGAAACATAACTCATTGTTTATGAAATCATGAAATAAAGAACATTCAAAATGTGAAAATGATTGAAAAACTCAAAATATTGAAAAAAAAATAAATGTTCGAATCTTTTTCACGCCAATCGACCCAAAGACACATTTCTTGCTGTGGTCTAAAGATTCTTATGAGAGAAGACGTGAATAGATAGGAGGACACTGTCTCCAGAGTACAACCGATACATCATTGTCTCTCTCCATTCACAATACTATTTCATGTGTGAACTTGCTAAAAACATTGAAGACGAGGCCGGGTTCTGTGAGTACCATTGGAATGAGAGAGAAACAGAGAGCATGACAAAGAATTGAAGGTAGAAAACACTGGGAGACATCTGTCTGGATGTTGAGAATGTTACAAACAGGTGTTCCATGAGAGTAATGAATAAAGGGTGTAATGCCAATTCTCAATAAAAGTGATAATTCTGAAGGTCGAAAAGTGTGTATGTTTGTAGAATATTTGGTTTTAAATCGGAAGACAAGTTGAAACTTTTAATAGGGATTTTAAATGGCAATACACATCTTTTCCGACTGTTTTTCCTACTTCCCCCAAAAATGAATCGTATAACGCAAAATGAAGAAATTTAGGTGCAGAACTCAGCTATGAAAATGATAAGACAAAAAAAAACACGGCGTAGACTAAAGTGAACATCTCCGTAGTATCTTTGTGTACACTTATTCAAAAATAACAGATGAGAGAAGAAAAAAAAAAGAGGAAAAGGGAACATGGGAGAGGGGGAGGGAGCGGGTTTTTCCACAGCGAAAAACAACATCCTGAATCTATACAACTTTTAGTTCTGGAAGTTTAATTTGTGACTATCATAAGGATAAGGTTTTACACTGCCCGACAAAACCATAGGTCCACTTTGTTTTCTGTGATTTCTCGGTCTATAAGGCAATTCAAGGAACTAGTCTAATGCCAAAATATGACACTCATAGGACCTCTAAATGTGCCCCACAGTACTACTGAATAACTCTCTTCGTTCAGAAAAAATTTCATTTTTTGTGAAAAATGACCCTCCGTCGACGCGACAAAACCATAGGTCCACCCTAAAAACGAGCAAACGGGTCATTTCCACGTATAGGGATACGTGAAAATCGGAATATTTTTTGTTGATTTTATGAACTTATCCAGTTTTTAGGGATTTGAATATGGTCAGTTATTTATAAAATTCTTGAATTTTTTCATTCTCCAACATCTCGAAATCGAAGATGATCAAAAGATGGCAATTATTGAAAAACGTAAGATTTCTGGAAAAAAACCAAGAGTGAAATTTACCTGATCTTGTAAATTAGAATTCCAAAATCCATTCTTTTCTTAGTTTCATGAAAGGAATCAGATTACAGAAAAAATTGTATTCGAGCAAAAAAAAACGATATGACACATGAAAGAGAAAACCCCGTAACCCAGAACTGGTCAAAAACCCGTAAGTAGAAAAGTAACAATATAAACTATGATATGAGTAAAAATTTGAAACAAGAAAGGCAGGAAACAACAATCAGAAGATATGGAGCAGGTCTTTGAAAATGAACTATAAGGTGAGTATCAAAAATGCCATAAAAATCAAAACCCGTTTGCGAGAAAGCCAAAAAATTAAGACTGAAAATTTTGGTTACTATGAAGGCTACAACGAACATTACGTCTCCTTATGTTCCCAACGAGCCGGCAAGTATTTAATGCACCCATCTCCAGATCCACATCTGAAATCAGACTTATTTATTGTCATCTATTCCACCCGTTTCTTGCTTTTTTCAGAATAGAGATTTTTCGATCAAAAAATAAGACAAAACAGTTTTTTTTCTAAATTTTGAATTTTTCGAAAACGACAGAAACATTCTATGGCAAGAAAAAAACAAATTTCGACTAATGCACAAACTGAGCGTTTGAATATTCGACTGATAAAAGATGGTTCACACATTTGAACTAACCTGCATTCAATGTTTGACGGCTCAATTACTCGCACAAACTCAACATCTCCGTAATATGACAACGTTATTTCTTCTCCAATCGATATATCCTTGAAAGCATATACCGCAATCCTCGGGACCAGAGGATCCGTTTCCAATTTTCTGGAGAAGGTTTCAATAAATATTGAATTTGGGCGGCATTTGTGGTTGATAAACCGGGCCACGTTTCTGAAACAAAACATGAAATTTCTCTCACATTTGTGTGTTTTATTTCAACCCACCCGCATTTTTCGGCGCAGAGAATAAATTTGTTATCCATGACATCGAAGCCTGCTTCATAGGCGGTGCCTTTACGAGCAGGACGAATATCGTCCTTCCCTCTTGCGTCGTTTTTTCTCGGCTCGTAGAATGCTTGTCCGGTGTACTCGCAAATGAACTCTCCGGCTTTGAAAGAGGCTCCAGCTCTTACGCCCCATCCTTTTTCCTGGTTTTCATAGCAGATATGAAGTGGTTTCTGCTGGCCTTTTTGAAGTTGACGTCGGGGACAATCAGCATCGCATCCACAAGCATCGGAGCACTCGACAACAATTCTTCTAAGCGACAAATTGAAATCGGTGAAGTCGAGGAGCCCTTCCGCGTTTGGTTTCAGGAGACAACACTTCTCTTGGCCGTAGAGAAGTTCAAACTGAAACATTCATCAAGTTATTTTCAGGATTAAATTGATGAATTGATGCTTGATAAATAGACCTTCAAACTACCAAACTAGTGAACTCAAACGCCTTAAGTTTGAGAAAATTTTGTGAAATAGGTGTTTGATGCATTCCAAATTTCTCAGTTTTTCAAAAGTGACAACAAAGCACAGTGATTTTGAACGTTATGTAACGACTCATTCTCGCGTATTTTTCCTTTTACTAGAACATAAACCATGAAGTTTTTTAATGCTCTCCTTTTTTTCTCAGCGTGGTCATAGAATCAAACTAATTTTCACTCACCCGCCTATCACACTTGCATTGATCTCCTTCCTGGCAGTGATTTCCTCCAATAATTATCAGTTCTCCATTTTCTGCAAGAGTGCGCTTGTTCTTCTTGGCTTTCTGACGCATCTTCAAAAGTTCCTCAAAAGGCTTGTTCTCAGTTCTCCCCAAACATCTGGATAATGTGATGTTGTGTAGAATGTTTGTTGGCGCGTACTGTAATTATCAACCATTACATTTTCAAATTTTAATTATGAGAAAGTCATATCATAACTGCATTGATTAGAACATTTTTCTTCTCTAAATCGGAAATTTGAAAAAACTCACGATAAAAAAGGGAGGCTCCATTTCTTCTCCAAGAGACATATAGAAAATCGGTCCTAGTCCATACTGTTTGTGGAGAACAGTGTGGAAATAGGCGATTTCTTCACGAAGCCAGAACAACTCATCTCCTTTCCCAAACAAATGGTTTCCTTCATTATCCACGAGGGTTCTATGTTCCTTAGCTGATTTCCTGAAGTTTTTCGGGCCAGATCTTGCCATGGCAATCAAGAATGCTTCTCGGTCTTCGTGGATTGAGAATGCTTCAGGTGCAT
The DNA here is from genome assembly GCA_000143925.2 of Caenorhabditis brenneri. Lineage (NCBI taxonomy): Eukaryota > Metazoa > Nematoda > Chromadorea > Rhabditida > Rhabditidae > Caenorhabditis > Caenorhabditis brenneri. The sequence continues at coordinate 223,660 of GL379794.1, forward strand.
CTCTCATCAGCTCAGATCGGTTTTGATGTAACACTGTTGTGTATCCCTCGTAAGTGACGAGAACACGATCCGGATTATGGGGTATCTGCAAACTTTTCAGTTTTTGAAAGGTTGAAGAGGCGTGATTTGAAGAATTTTTCAACATAAAAAAGATGTTTGTATCAAGAGAAAAATCATTAAAAATCAGGCTAAATAATGATACTTGTAATCAAAATAATAAAAAAACATACGGAGAAAATGGTTTGCACTGTCCAAGTTTTTCTTGAGTACTGAAGCTGACCATACTGACGGTTTGTGTACTTCTTGACGCGTACAGGGTATTTCACTGTAGTTGGCCATTCAAATAATCCATTTCTTGATCCTTCTCGAGAAAAAATGCAAACTTCCGGTATTTGCCATTCATACTCCTTGACAATTTTCACCCGATTCTTATCGACCATTGGTGATACATCGTTTGCATTGGAACACAAAACAATCACTGCCGGAGCGTTGTTTCTTCTGGAAAACGATGTCGTGAATTTACCTAAACCCTATTAGAAGCTTACGAGAAAGTAAAACTTTGGGATGGGTACCCACAAGAATCACTTTAAATGAAGGAGCGAGTTTTTTGAAGCATTTTCTAATACTTACTTTTTTAATGGATCAGAATGGATAATATAATTGTTTGAAGAAACTGGGGATCCTGATTGTGAAGAAGAAACAACATTTGTTCTTGGAGAACGAGCAGAAGAAGTGGTGGTTCGAGATGAGCTTTGCGATGATGGATTGGTCGAAATGGAGGTAGATGCAACGGTTGAAGGCGTATGATCGGCTAGAAGAAAATCATCCAAAGGAAGATCATCCAGAGAGGAGTCGGAAGATGACTGATCGTGTAAGGAAAGCGTAGAGAAAACAGCAGAAAGTGCTTTCATTCCGCTGAAAAAAGGTGTGTTCATAACAAAATAAATGGAAATACGTCATAAAATTTTTTTTCAAAAAACCCATATTGACCGAACTCACAAAATCTGAAATTTATTAAAGAATCCGCCATCATTTTCCGATTCCTTTTCGTGTTCCGCAGATCCCCTTCCATTTTCTTCCTCTTGGTTTGCTCGTTCGTCAACAAGGCTCTCCGATTTGACACTTTGTTCAGTTTTTCGACGTTTAGCAGATCGAAGAGAAGATAGTGGTGAAGATGGCGTCAAAGATTGTGTAGTTTTTCTTCTAAAACTTTTCCGAATTTTTTCGAAGACTTTTAAATTAATGAACTTTGCGTCAAGTATTGATACCTCGCTAGAAAAAACCTCCTGTGAGTAAAAACATGCTTCACAGAACGTTTCAGTTTTTTTTTTTATTAATACGCGTTTTTTAAACCTTTTTGTAGTAATTGAACTTGACTTACTTGTTTCTGAAACTATTGGAGTTAATGTCGGCGGAATTCCAGACAGTCTGACTTGTACCTTGGAGCAATCCACCGATCGGGGCAATGTTTCTGAAGTGAAATGTATTACTGATTTTTTTCTATTAATATTTATATCACATACCGACGTTTTTGGGGAGTATGTTGGTTCACAGGTTGACTATTGTCAATGTCCGACGATTCAAGATCGGTTGAATCAGCATGAGCCTGTAAATTTTGGTTTATTTTGGGTTGATTCATGAGTCTTCGATCAATTCTGCAATATATTTCCCAATTTCGAATCCTAGGTTATGTGAAAATATTGAATGGCAGTCGGTGCCTACCAACTCAAGTTCTTTGAAAAATCTACAGCTGCTAGATAGAAAAAGCAGCAATTTTTTGATGGTTCCTGCCGATGATTCCAATGACGAACCAACAACAATTCATGGAAACTTCATGCCTTTTCTAATCTGGGATTAAAGGTTGGGAACATATCAATTTTTTTCATAGTGAAGAACAGTTTCTTATTTCGGTTCTTCTTGTGAAGTTACTTTTCATGATCAATTTTTTTCACGTTAATATTTTTTTATTTTGTAAACTCACAGAAGGTTCATTAGTCGGCGAACTGAATAATGCTGGCCACTTCAGCTTTGAAAACAGGCTGCCGAACATTCCAAAGAAGTTTGCTGAAAAAAAAACTGTGAATTGGACCTATTGCCTCATTCAACCGACTGATTTGATTTTATATAACTTTGAATCCTCCATCAAAACAGTTATGTGCTCATTTGACTAATTAATTACTTTTTTAAAACAAAAACTGAATCTATCGGACAAGAATTTCAAAAACTACTGTTAGTTTCGCACATAATCGTCAGAAAATTATAATTTGCAAAGTTTCAAGATAATTATCAGATCATTCTGAATGAAACCAATTGCAATGTGAGATTGCAGCAAGATACGTTTTCAGATAACTCGATTTTAAATGCTAGAATGAAAAAAAACTTACATTTCTTGCCAGTGATCAAGGAAGAAAACAGTCAGTTTCAGAGAGGAGCAGTAATGCAATGATGATGTTGAATTGAACGATGGACCGGCTAGTTGGAAGAATATCAGGGCGATGATATCTGCAACTGTTATTTGTGTCAAAATTTCACAATTTTTTGAGCAGAACACGGTGTTGAAGAGAGCGTATTTAGTCAAATAGGATAGTTGAATTTTTACATTATCAGGAAAACCAGAAAATGTAATTAAGACACAGTTATGAAACAACGAGTATCAATAGCGTGGAAAAGTCTCATTCTGGACAACGAAGATTTTTCAGACACTGGCTATAATTTACAGTACCAAATTCAAGTTTTATCTGATGGAACAGGGTTGAATTTGAATTTACTAAGATTGAAAAAAAAGACAGTGAAAATGTTGCATCAATTGATGTAATAATATTTGATGTTCACTAACTTTCAGTGATTGAAGCATAATTCTTATCAATTGCGAAACAAGCATTGCTAACCAGGTTATTAAAAAGTTGCATCACTAAAAATTCGAAAAGTTTAGGCAACTGAGCAAAACTTGTGGACAACAAAAACTTGTACCAGTGCAGTGTACTGGAGCTGCTTAACTATAGCGGTATATGAGTGTGGACTGCACTGTGGACGACAAATATAGTTGGTTCTATTTGACTAGGTCACTATCTTATATACTGTCTTTCTTGATGAACATTTTCTCGGTGGTTGTTCGTTGTTTTTTCATCAAACAACAGAAAGCTTTCCACCGCTCGAAAATTCAATTTTTATAAAGCATCTTCATAGGATAAAAAAACCTATTTTCCATCAATAAAATGTTGTCAGGTTTAAAAACATTTTCTTCATTGCTACGTCTGCATGAACAGTTTCTAAGGAACGTAAATGATAAGATAAAGTAGTTGAGAGCTCGTGTGAATGAGATAAGCGTCCATAAAAACTAGCATGCAAAAACTTCTTTCATCAAATGAATCTATCAACAACTTGATCCAAACGTATCGCTGCTACGAAAGCATCTTTTCTTTTTTGAAATCATGTTCTAACTTAAACTTAACTCCGGGTTAGCAAACTTTGCCCGGTTACAACGGAAGAAGTTTAGCAGTTTTCTCATGAAGAGAAAACGGAGGAAACAAAAAAGACAAAGCCGGCTTTCCGAAGTGAAAGAGTATGTCATGTTCGCGTCTCTCACTATCGCTAGACGTCCTTCTTCTACTATCGCTAGACGTCCGTCTTCTCAACCTCCACTATCTGAGATGAGGGGGAGGGCATGGAGGTCGTTCAATGAGAGTATCATAAATTACATCGCACTGAACACCCAAATCTTCACAGTTGCCATTCTGATGTCAATGGATACAAAAAAAAACATTGAAGAGCTCAGATTTCTTCAAAGGGATTTATAACAACAACTGTGCTGAATTGTGTCTTGTTAAAAAATATTTTCATGAGAAAACATAGTGATGGGATTCATGCTAACCATTACAAGATGAATTCTACTTCAATATGTGATTCACTACAAAAAAGCAAGAAGTGGCCGACAGAAAAAAGGAAAAAAGGAAAACGAATGAGACGAAGAGTGAGTTATTTCAACGAACCAAACTGCAGCCATTGGATTCCTCTATGCAGAGAAAAACACAGATGTGGAGAGATAGACGTCGGAAAATGTGCCAGAAACTGGCAAGGGGGTCTCCATCTTTCTCTCTTTTTCTTGCTCGTGACGAAAATGGGACACATTATATTAACTGCAAAGTTGACCCGAAGAAACGAGCAAACACACAAGTTTTGATCTATATTGTTGTTTTTCTTCACAGTTTTTTGTTCTGAGTTTTCTTAGGACAACATTTCGTAGCAACTTTTTTTTTCTCAAGCACCACACTGAACAGAAAACTTCTTAAAGGAGGGTGGAACTCAAAAAAATAATTTCTCTAAAAATTTGACAGTAGATACCTCTGGTGGGTTTGAACCTAGGGTCCATTTGGCTGAACAACAAAAGCGTTACCGGCTGCGCTATGCGACCCGGAAAGCGCGCCGACTCTACTTGCCTATATGCGCCGGGCCCTTTTTTAGTCTCAATACGAGTCTCAATACAACGAGAGTTCCCACCTCCTTTAACAAAATTTTTTTTGGTGGAACATGCCATTTTAAAACATAATCTCGCAAAATTGATCTGTTCACTAGAGTACTTTCCTGTTAAAATTATAATCCTGGTGGCATATTTCTTCTCGGACCTTTCCATTTACTAATGATGGGGAACTAGCGGCAACAACCTCATTAAAAACACTATGGAAAATTTGTGTCTCTCTGAGTCTTCTTATGTTTAGTGGACAACGAATAAGACACCCTGGGAAGACGAACGCATTTAATGTGCCTCCGCCGCACACAGAAGAAGAGGGAGAAGGGCAGGTGTTGGTGGTCTAATCTAGGATATGGCCTCCCAAACTGGAATAAGACAGCGCGCACAATGACTAACCCCGCCGTCTGTCAGACAATGTCCGAGCAGCATAAGAGCCTTGTAGAACAAAAGGGTATGGAGAATACCTTCGTTTTTGAAACTTTTTTCAATATAAACTGAAGTTTTCTCTTCATTTTCGAGTTATCTAGTTGGTAAATTTTAGGCTCAAATATCACATTATCTCTGAAGCTGAGTCATGAAGCCTTGTCAAATAACTCTTTCGATATAATAAAATAGAAAAAAAGTCATGAAGTGTTTGGTTGTATCATAGATGTTCTGCAGAACATTGCACTTACTCAGACTCCCTCCTAAGAACTGACCGTGGAAAAGAAAAGAAAATAAGCGTCTACCTCTGGTCAAAGACACGTTGGTGACTTCAGTCTCAGTAGAGCGAAAATTGATTCAATTGAAATAGTTTTCGCACTGATAACAGTGCTCCCCATTTTGTATGATAAGCCAGACAAAGAGAAACTGAAGTTATTGCACAAAATATATTGTTCAAGTTTATTTGATTGTTCAATTCAATAAGAAACCGTACTAAACGTTTCCTCACTGGGAAAAATAAGGTTTTCTTCCACCAGTTTCCTTTTTCAAACATCGCCAAATTTTAACGACAGCTTATTTTGTTTCGAGAATCATCTTTCACACTTCCTTGAATTATAGTTAGGAGTCTCCCATCTCTGATCAATTTCCTCGAGGTTACAAACTCATACTAAAAAAATTCTTACAGCTCAATCAACGTGAACTCAATTTTTTCCATGCCTTCTGTTTCATCAAGATGTCTCGATTACTTTTTGTCCTGCAGCGCAACTGACACTTTTCTTTCTCTCGCTTTCGAAAAGAAGAGACGGAAACGAAGAAATAGAGGGGACCTACACCGAAACCTTCACATATCCTATCTGTGTCTCTATTACACTTCACACTATTTCCCTGCTCCCATCTGCCGCGCCATAGGAACAAAAAAGAAAAGAAAAGAGAAAGCGACATGGGGTCTATGGCCAAAGTCGAAAGATGCAGATGAACATTTTGAATTTAGATTTTGAATGAAGTAGAAATTAAAAATATCGACTTCCTCAGTTCCATTTTTCTTCAGCTATCTAGTTTTTTATACCTCCCCTATCAGATTAAAAGATTGCACAACCAAAAAAAAAACAACTTTCATCGAATAACGCATTCAAAATGAGTGTTTATGAGTGAGTGTGTCATCTGTTCCTGACCCACACAACCTTTCCTCTTTTTCTGTCCTCGCCTTTAGGATTACCTGAACGAACAGTGCAAAAAGATACTAGAGGACCACCATACGCATTTTCCTTTCTCTCTTTTTTTCTCTATTGAACTACACAGTTTTCTTGTATCTATCGACAAACAGTGACCCGCAAATAAGACAGAAGAAAAATGGAAGGTGAGGAGAGATCTTCTGTCTTTGAATGGGTGGCAATACCAGTCAAATGTACAGACTGACCACTCATTACGTAATTAGATTTCTTCCAATAACTTATACAGATTTAAGTTTTTCGAAAACTTGATCATGTTGCAAATTTCATTTTCATTTCTTCACAGTTTTCTTCATTATTTTCCTTTCTCATCAGTTCACTTCATAATTTAGTTATGCGATCAAATCTTTATCTTGATCAATAATTCTACCCTCGAATGCTTTGCCTCATAACAAAACGATTGTATCCTAGTTTCTTTTTCGTTGTCAGCATCTTCTCAAAACTTTGGAGTGCACCTTTTTTGAACTTTTACTTCGCCGAAAGCTATGTTTCTTTTTGTCTATAAACAACCAATTGTAATGTTTTCTCGAAAAACCTCAATCTTTTTGGTAAGCAGTATAAAACTTCACGTTATAATGACTTTTCCAGTTACATTTGCATTCTATTGATCACTTCAATTCAAGCATGTTCTTTTTTTTTGAATTACACTTTCCTGTCAAATTTGCTACCTCCGCGCGAGAACCTACATACCTTAGTCATTCCCGCCACATTTTTTCCTTTCAGACTGTCCACGTTTGAAACACCATCTTTCTTCTTCTAATTCTCAATTCTCTTGTTCTTGGTTAACTTGGTTTCTTACTCGATCAATCTACAACAACGTAGCAGTTCATACCTTGCTATTGTCTCTCTCCTCATTTTTTCAACATGTGTTACCACCTCCTTCTTTTTCTGATTCACTCTACATGTAGGACTACTAAACTGCCCTCAATGAACCTCTTTGCATTCTGAGAAATCATTATCTCCGTTCCTTTATTAAATATTTGAATTTTCAGGTTCACTCAAAAGTTCAAAACAACAAAACAATCGGAAAATGAGTTTCACAGTCGACCAAGCTCTCGGAGTAAGTTTTTTTTCAGTGATTCACAAAATTTTTCATCTTCGAAATCCTTCCATTCGTTCAATTTTTGCGGGTTTTTCATATAGGCAAAGCGGGTAGTTATTAAAACTTTTTGCAACGGCCATGAGTTGAAAAACTTGGAAGTTTTGCAACTGGAACATAGAGTGGAACTGATCAAAATTTTTTTAATTTTTTGATGTTTGGTACCTTTGATGGGAAAGAAAAACGTATCAGAGTTGAATAAACCTATATTTTTTCAGGACCGCCTCAAAGCGGCAATCTTTTCGGAGAATAACATGAAACATATGACGAAACTTATTGGTGGTTGGAAGCTAAAAAATTGCCCAACTCCGTCTGTGGCAAACAACACAAGTGATTCAACTGCTCCCAGCGACCAAGTGAGTTTTCGCGTTTCAAAGAGTTATTAAAAATTAGAAGCAACCATTTCACCAAGTGCGCGAAAAACAACACAAGCGGTTTTGAAAAGCTTGCTGTTTCTGTATTCGTTGTTAAGATTATTGAAAAACGTTGATTTCCCATTTTAAACCTGTTTAGAAAGACTAGAATAAACTAAAATTGTTGTTCCAGACTGCCAGCACGTCATCTGACATGCCCTCCACTTCCACTAATCCACCATCTTCCTCGGTTCCGACGAACGCCTCGCCTTCTCAGGAAGGATCATCTTCCGAGGAACGACATGATCTCCCATCCACTTCTCGCAATGTGAGTGTTGTTTTAGAGAATAATTAGAAATCGGTAAAACTAGAAAAAGGGAATAGGCTAATGTTTGTCTGCAGTAAAATTTACTGTTGGCCGCAACTAGTGATAGTGTCTTCACGTTGATGAGCATAATTGAGTTTGTAATGATGAGCTTTATCAAACCTTTTTGAGAACTGCTGTGATGCTAATAATTTCTCATGCGTTTTCTCATAAGAATCTGATTTCAACTTTCTTTGACTAGTTTTGAGTCGGTGAAAAAAATACAGAATGGATGTTTTTAGTTTTTTTCTAGTTTTTATATGAAGATGATTCTAAGCGCCCAACAAAAAAAACTTGGTTCCAAATGAAATAAGCTCCATGTATCATATTCCAGTTGAATCCGTTTCGAATTCCTTGGAAACCAGTAGAAATATCAATTTTGAGTTGATCATTCAAATTCAATCAAATTTTTGAGCATCGAGAATTTCTCATTTTCAGCTATTTTAAAACGATTTGAAACGATTTCAGCCTATTCACAGACATCATATTAACCACAATGAAGAATCTGAAACTCCTTCATCAATAGTATTCATTGTTTTTTTATTTAGGAAATGTCTGCTAGTTCATCAGAAACAGTACTTGCTGAGCTACGCTGTCGAAAAGTACCTTTCTTTTTTATTGTTGGAAATAGTTCTATCCTCAACAGAAGCCTCATTTCATCATGAGGTCCGACCATCGGACAATTTTCAGTAATAATTATTTCATTCAAGATTTTTTTGCAGGCTCCTTCCCAAAATCTCCAACCAGAGCAAAGTCCCCCACAACCAGATGCACAACCGGCACCACAACCAGCACCACAAGCAGCTCCACAAGCAGCTCCACAAGCAGCCCCACAACCGGCACCACAACCAGCACCACAACCAGCACCACAAGCAGCTCCACCAGCAGATCCACAGCCAGCTCCTGGAACAGTAAGTTTTAGTTGAATTAAGAGCATAGAAGTTCGTTTAGTTGTTTTCAAATGTAGATAGTTTAATGAAGAACTGCTAAGAGTTAAACAGAAGCAAACAAAATTGTTTCAGCTGAACGACCAAATCATGGGAATGGCTGAACGGACTTTTGAGGCTGTGGTTGCGATCGTTCTCGAAGCTGCCGAGCGTCGTAACCAAAACCTCACTCCGTTGCAGCCAAAGTTCGTTCCAGACGAGATTCGAGGAACAATCGCTGCCCTTCTTCAGACAGGCGTTCTGGGAGAATGCATTTGTTGGGTGAGTGATTTTTCTCTGAACTGCAAGTTTAACAATTCATCAACCACTAGTGGGCCCAAAAAGAAGGTTTTTCAAAATCAAAATGAAATATTTTTCAGCCTGTGCTGCCAGAAGAAGAATGCCCACACCACGGATTGAAGGCTAGAAGGGTACGTTTTTGAAATGAAAAAAAAATTTGAACAGCGAAAACTGAGAATAGAACTTTTTATATTTTCCATTCTTAAATAATGGAATACATTAATGCTGATTAATTTTTGATCTTCAACATAAAATTGGAAAAATTAATTTCTTATTGTTTTTTTTTGCAGGTGCCAGCGAGATCTTCAACCCAGTACACCCCGAACACGACTGCACTTTTGCTGAAAGTGCAGTCGTTGTTCGCGAGACCGGAGGCCCATGTTAACAGGCTTCTTAGCTTGTTGGTGGACAAAACTACGAAGCAGGTAATAGTAATATTTCTGGTTTTTCAAATCACTAATCTTGCTTTCAGCTGCGTAATTGGTTCCAGCCTAGAAGGCAACCAAGACGAGGAACTGGTGGAGAGAACCAAGGAAACGCAGCGGTTGCCGAAGAATTGGGTAGAGAAGAAAGAGCGGTGGTTGCTGTGGTGGACGCCGAAGAAGTGGGTAGAGAAGAAAGAGCGGTGGTTGCTGTGGTGAACGCCGAAGAAGTCGGTAGAGAAGAAGGAGCGGTGGTTGCTGAGATGGACGCCGAAGAAGCCGGTAGAGAAGAAGGACCGGCCAATCCGATGGTCGATGATATGGAGAGAAGAAGAGGGAATGACTCAATTGGAGAACAACCCGCGAAAAGGATGAAGCTCGAAAAAGAAGTTCAAATGGAGGAAAGGGAAGAAGACGAGCAAGGACACCGGAATGTGAAAGTGGAGCAAATTTTAGAATTGAACTATGCACTGAAAGAGGAGGATCCTATCGAAGATCAGAAATTTTTTGTGCCACCACAAGAAGATCCACAAGAGGGAACTAGCTCGGTAAGTAGTTTGTCTTTAATAACTGATACTGACAATCACATCCAGTTGGATCCCAGCCGTGAATTCATATACTGAACAGATTTTTCAAAAACGTAAACTGTTTTGTGATAAGTAGAACACAATTAAATTCACACTTATCAACAAACAAGTTATCATTTTTCAGGGGCAGTCGATTCCAATCCTGCCGAGCCACATTGAGATGTTCCACCGGATCTTCGGAACATATCCGGACCCATCCCAGGAACTGCTCCAGAATCTCTCCAGCATTTCCGGATTGAGCGCAGATCTCGTAAGTTGGTTTCGATATACAATACATTCAAGAAATGTTTGCAGATTAGAGAATGGTTCCGGAACCAGAGAAGCCAGTAAAGGAAAGGGTGGTTGTGCTTCTGAAGTCAGTTTTATTCCCGGTGAAAGGCCTCAAGTATGAATTCTAAGATGAATACGTGTTTTGATGATCTCCAGTTTTTTTAATCACTTTTTATTTATTTTTTTTTTCAATTTGCTTTTTACTTTTACCTTTTGTTTTCATCACCATATATTCAAGTTATATGTTTTTGTGAAAATGAGTTTTTTTTTTTTTGAAAATTGTGATCTCTGAGCTTTTTTTTACTAAATTGTTGAATGACCACCAATAAAAATTGTAGTTTGAATGGCGTTTTTCAATAAATGAATAATCAACATCCTCGATTCGCATTCGAAAGTTTGAAACTTTTGGAAAAGTAACAGGAAACAAAACATTTCTGGTAGTTACATTCATGCTTACATCTATCTAAACAAGACTGAAAGCGGTTTCGATTGGAAAAAAATCCAAGTTACTTTCTGAAACATGAATTAATTGGAATCTTTTTATGGAAATGTCAATGTTCGATACAATTTCAGGAACTGGTCAAGTTTCGAGTGACTGAAATCCCTCGTCTGGAAAATCAAAGCTTACAACCGTTTGCATCACCAATTCAAATGAAATGATACCGGAAATTGGTTTATTTCATCTTGAAAATAGCATAACTCGAAGGAAAAAATGCCACTTTAGTGATCCAGGTAGCCAATGTTTCTCTCGATTCGCCCTTCCCATTTTTTTTGAGAGATAGAAAACTTTTCAATTAGAAAAGTTGCCCTGTCGGTTCCGATAAACGTTCAAACTGAGATAAGAACGCAAACAGAAAAGAACAGATAGAAGATATTTTACCTACCTCTCGCAAAAATGGAAACAAACAAGTTAAGAAAGTTTCGAGAATATAGGGAAAAAAAAGAAAAAAGAAAAAAAGAAAGAAAAAGAGAGATGGCATCTATGAAACGTCCAAGTTCACTCAAGTTTTTTGACCACCGTTACTTTTTGTGAACCTTTTTCTCAACAATTCTTGAAGACTATTGAGTTATTTCCAACTGTTCCAGAAATTAAGAAATGGCAAGCGTGACATATTGCCCGATTTGTTATGTATTTAATCTTGAACCTCTGGATTCCTCAAGTACAATGCAAGTTCAAAATGTGTCTCCTCATCTCCACATGCAAAAGTGAGTGATTTTTTTCTGTTCGTTTTTTGCCTGCACCGCCGAACAAACATCAAGATATTCTATTTGAGAAAAGACCTAAGGCCTCTGTGTGTTGGGTAAAAATTTGATTCTTTGTTTTGTAACACAAATATTGAATAGGCTCAAGAGTTCACCGAATTTCAGAATTTTCCATCACCTTGTCTGGAAAATTGTGAAAAATTTTCAGTGATGACCTACATTTTTTATGAATTTTTCTATTAGTAAAGCCCACGAATAAGTTGTGTATCAATTTTCAGCCTGTTTAGACCGTTTTTAGCACATTTAGTACCGCTCTGAACAGGAGTCACTTTTTGAGTCATCAGTTTTTCGGGCTTTTAGGGATGATGCAGCTCGAACACTCATGATCTCTTTTACCATCAAAACCGGCTGCTATTGCAGTGGTTCACAAGAGTGGTCGCCGCTAAGTCATAAGCGCCATCTCTTTTCGGGCGGTTTTCTGCAGCTTTGGTATAGTGGTAACGCATCCGGACGGCGATCAGCCGACGGGGGTTCAACCCCGCGGCTCGCCCTCTCCTCGTTTTTCCTTGCCGCCGGCGACGCCCGACAGCCACTTTAGTATTAATGAATTTTACAGAAAAAGAGCTGTAACTCAGGAAGTAGTGAATGTTTTTTCGGTCCCTACTTATAAATCAATCATTTTAGTTCAGTTTCTTCCAAATCACTGTGAACCTTTTAAAATTAGAACGAACTTATTGGCATTGCAAAACCACCACTCATCAACTATCTTCTCCATCTCAACAATAGAGAATAACGAGTAAAAAGAAGAAACTGGTTTCTTTTTGCGAAAGTAACGGATATTACCGTGTTGATAAAAGATGATAGAAAAACGAACGAAACAGTGCGAGAACAAAAACTTCAGGAGACAATATGTGAAAATTATACTTTCCGTTAATACTCTAATAGAGTTGCCTCCGGTGTCGTCGGTTTGGGGCATCATATCTTGGTTCCCAGGTGAGATAGTAAAAAGTTGTCAACTGACGAATTATGTAAAAATGCTTCAAGAACAAGTTTTTGGTTGACACAATTTGTGTATCTCGAATAGGAACTGAGATATGACGTCTCAAAAACTTGACATCAAGGGCACCTCTATCAGAGTATTCACGGAATATAGGAAACTTTAAGCGGTTATATACGAAAAGACTTATATGAGTAGTAGTACCTTTTTTTTTGAATAGGAACAATTTTAAGATGCGAGAAATGCTCACATGTGAACTCCCCAGCTGAACACGCCTCGGATCTTCATCATCAAAGAAACCATGTTGTTACTAATTCCAATGTAAGTATCCGCTTCAATTTTAAATAGACAGTTCCAATTTTCAGACAAAAAACTATTCGTGCTCAGAGCTCCTCAGAAACATATCGAAAGTGGTGGCACAGTTCTATCAGAATCTTCAAACACCAATTGAAAAAGAGCCTGAAATCGCCTCATCTGCTTCTATGAAACAAGTTGATTCAGAGGCTGTCAAGGTTCCTGAGAATAAACAACAGACACCTTTCTTCGTACATGCTCATTCTGCGTTCAAAAGATATGTTAAGCCAACTGCGATTTTTCCTCTTTCAGAAGAACTGTTTCCCCCATTAGTTCAAAACCGTGAGTTTTTCGCACAGTTTGACTAAACTTTTTAAAAAATTTCGTTATTTCAGATAATTTGATAAAACCAATGACCCGTAAAGAACGTGGAAACATCATCCGTAAAGAGCGCGGAAAAACGAAAGTGGCATGCGAAATTTGTCACAAGCTTGTGCCCAACCGAAGATTATCAAAAGTGTATCATTCAAACAAGAAACATGCAAATTTTCCGCTTTATGAATGCTCGTACTGTGATGTTGTGTATACAGGCCTCGATAAAGCCTCCATGGCAAAACATATTGAGAGGGTTCACAAGAAGAAGAATGAAGCGGATCTGAAAAACTATGAGGATAACCGGGACAGATACAGGAAAGAGCTCAATCTAGTTTTTGATAAATGTTTTCCATACCATCGAGGAATAGACAGACGGTATGGTTTTATTTAAATAATATCAGTTTTAATTTTATATTTATTTGTGATTGTTGTTTTTGCGTGAACTTTAATTAATTTTGAGTTTTGGTTGATAAAACTGATTTTCATTACCTATAGCTTCATGACTTTCATCCAACTTTTAGCAACACTGATTTTACTACCTCTTTGTCCCATGATTAGAATTTGTTTTCTGTTTCTTACCTTAAGAGGCACTTTCTGTAAAAAGTGGAATTTTTCTGTTGAGGCCAGGCACAGTTGCAAAAAGTTAATCCGTTCCAGGAGAGTTTTGAACCATGGAAACATACTTGGAAGTGATTTCCAAAAAGTTTATCAAAAATCTGATTTTTCGATTTTGGCTGGAATTATAGTCAAAAATCGACTTTTCAGGTCGAAAATTCTAAAAATTTTCGTTTTTGAGATTTCGTTCTGAAAAGTTTAGGGGTTCATTTGGATGCATAGGGGCGCATTTTGAACAAATTTGGGCTTCTTGAAATATCGGAAAGTGGGAAAAACACCTCTGAGACAACGGTTTTTTGAGTTTTTCTCGAAAACTTTGAATACCTGGGGTAACTTTTGACAATTTTTTCAGATTCCCCATGCAATTTGGAGCAAAAAAGTCTTTTGGACCAAAAAAAGTTAGACGGACTAAATCCGATTTTTTTCGATTTTTTCGAAAATCACCAAAGGGTCCCCCCTTATGAAATTTTTTTTTTCGAAAAAAAATCAAAATTTTTTTTTGCCTCAATTAATTGAGATTACATTTTCCTCATCGTAAATAACACGCTCAGAATTTTTCAGTTGATGTGATGGCGTTTCAGCCAAGTTTTACCTTGAAACGTCTGCATATATCATAAAACTCGATTTTTCTCAAAAAATTTCCACAGAAGACACATATTCCAACAAGATTTTCGAATTCCCCATGCAATTTGGAACAAAAAAGTCTCTTGGACCAAAAAAAGTTAGACGGACTAAATTGGGTTTTTTTCGGTTTTTCCAAAAAAAACATATAAAGGACATGAAAGACCTGAAAATATTTCGAAAACATTTTTTTCTCTTTTTCATCAGCTTTCGGATTTCTGATCAAATCATAACTTCACATTGTTTGCAACATATGTTCAGATTCAATATTCTGAAATACGATCTTTAACCAGTCAAACAGCTTGCGCGTTTTCTCAAGCATTACGAGCGCGTATCTCTAGATGACCAGGATGTCGGAGTTTTTTTTTGTTGCGCGTTGATAAGGGTTGCTTTGATAAGATAAGATGAGATAATCGGAAACTTTCAATTGAGAAAACGTGTGTCAAATATAAAACCAGCTAGTAATTCAAAAATTCATTCATTTATTGTTTTATCATAAAAAAAGTTCGTCTCTTATGCGCTTGAATTTACGAGACTTTTCCGGAGAATGAGAACGTCGTCGAGACGAATCTGCCTCCGGTATAATGACCACGTCTGATTCATCTTCTTCGTCTTCTTCGTCTTCTTCGTCGTCCCCAAGAAATATACTCCGATCGGTCTTTATTTTCATCCACAAAATATCAGGAAGATTTGGGCCAGCCTCATCTTGGTATGACTCCTCAAATTGAAACGAGTACTCATTACTTGTTTCTTCAGTTTCGGTTTCCACTTTCTCAGCGTTCCTTTTTGCCCGATTTGCTTCTTTGTCGTCATCTTTCCGTGTCAGTTGTGAAAACACAGACTGAATTTGCCTCCAATTCAGCCGTTCCTCAACTGAAAACAGGACATTTCCGTCTTCATTGACTGCTGTTTTCATCATCAATTCCACTTCCTTTCCAGTCTTCTTTCTTCCTTTCCGTCCGCTGTCATATATATCCTTCAACCATGTGTGTACGGTTTCCGAAAATCGTCCTTGTTTCGCCCTGGTACGAATAGCCCAACCAATTGGCAAATTCAGCAGCTGATCGTTCTTGTGAAGACGAAGTTTTTGCAGAGCGTTTGTAACTGCTGCTATTCTCTTTGAAGCCGGAACAATCAGGTCTTCCAACTAAAAAAAATGTTTTTTTTTTCGGAAAAAAGAACATTGATCATACATGCAGGCGGAAATTGTGCAAAGCTTCATCTCGCAAAGTTCTTCTTTCGGAAGCAGAGTTGTGCTTTCCCCGATCCAAATGGTGCTCCAGACTGCCAAAATACAGGAATCGAGCCGAGCATCCAGCCACAGGGCAACGGAAGATGCGGAGTACGTGATCATGTAGTTCTTCTTGATGTACATCTTGTAAAGCTACGTTCTCGTCATAATGAGAAGTAGAGAAGAATCTTTTGACAACAGCGTGTCCAAGTCTCCAGAAGGATGGGAGACCGTGAGGTCTTCGTGCAATGCTCGATTTCTCCTTTATTGTGTTGGTCTGGAGAAACGAGTTCTATGTATACCGATGCTCTCAAAATCACCTTTCTAGCAGTATTCCCGCCTTGGTCGATGATTGCCAATGTTGCTTCGTTGGCCTGTTTTGAATCGACCTTGACTTTGATTCCATCTCCAATTCCAAAATACCGACGTGCGGTCAAATAGTATCTATCTATTTCAAAATCATAAAGTCCTGACATTCCAGTTATGGTGGCCGGTTTCCTCTTGCTGCTGTCTCTGTCGTTGAGATCGGCGAGATAATAACTCACTCCTCTTAGTGGTCTGGCAGTAACTGCTTGGAAAAATTCCTCCGGTGTTGTGACATCATTTTTGAGATCCACGTATTCACGGACCTTATTTTTTGATCGTATTATGTGAAAAAAGAATGATTTTGCTCACCTGTCTTTTGATTTGACTGGCGACGCGATCGCAGCTACTCTTACCATTTTGTGGCTCAGAAAAAGAGTAGCGGGAAACTTCAACTCCCGTTTTTTCGGAAATTGTACTGAGACTGAACAGTGTCCTTGCCGAATGGTAACAACCTGCAAAAAAGTAAATGCCAAGCCTTGAAACAAACATAATACCGGCATTGTCCGATCTCAAATAAACCGCTTTGATTCCCAAACTTCCAAGTTCAGACAGGATGTGTGTGAGTATTGCTGTGACAATTTGGTTGTCCTGAAAACTGCATCAACTAAAAAATGAAGAGAAAATCGGCGTACTTGTGCACCGTCCTTCAAAATGTGGACAAAAGAGTGACTGACAAGAGTTTCCGAAACATTCGCCATAACGTGAGCTATATGGTAGCTCATGCCACGTTTGCCAAAGTAATCAAGCTGAGTTTCATAGAATTTCATGGGAAGCAGTTTCTGTGCGAAGTCCAGAGTTATCATTGCTTCGTCTTCTCCAAGATTTGAGAGAATATGTGCCCTGTGTTGATCGGTGTATTTTGAACGGAGCACGTGACGCTTGAACTCAAACATTTTCTTCAAACAGTTTTTGATTGTGCCATATTGCTCCTGATATGTTCCAACTGCAGACTGGTCATCTAAAAAAAACCGTGAATACCCTTATCAACTTTCATCTAACTAACTATTTTCGGCGTTTTTCACCAAAGAATCCGAATAGTCTAAAAGTTCTCCTTCTATGTTCTTCACCATTTCACACCGATCACACTTGATCGAATGATCATGGTCACATTGAACTTGAAAATCCGGTTTGACAGGATCAGATAAGGCGTGTTGCATGCAGTGATCGGCAGTCGTTGACTCTTGTGACAAGTGTATTCTAAAGTCAGTGCGAAAATAATTCACCGATTCCTCAATTCCTCGAATAAGCTGATCACGATAGGCACTTGGGATTTTACCGTTCTGATACCAGTTATTCAGTATTTCATTAATTTTTTCTTGTGCCTGAAACTTTTACATTAAAGTGTATTGTTCTTATTGAAACGTACTTCCAACATGTCCGCCATGAAATAATCAACACAAACAGCTCCCGATTGCTTTGTAGCTGGACAAGCGCTCAAAATTCGAAAATATGTAGAGTCACTCATTTTCTTATCCTCCATGTTTTGTTCCTGTGAATAGTGAGGTTTGTAAACTCATTGAGTTGAAACTTACTATCAAATGCATTTTGTACATTCGTATTATTTCCGTTGCTCCTTGTTTCCTGATAGTGTTTGGGAGTTCAATAATAGAACCATCACTTAATGTCCCTTTTTTTACACCAAATGTATGTGAACTTGTAACAACATTACTGAAAAACAACCTCCGGTTCACATATTTTAGGAAGATTACAAACCTTGTTATAAACTCCACAAAAAGTTGCACTTTGATAGGATCATACCTTTCTCTTCTACCAGAAACTTTCACAATTTCTTTTTGTGTTAATTTTTTAGAGTGATAGTACATGGATTTGGAAAGCCCTGGTATGTACTGTTGAATATGACTTAGAGACAATAACGGCGAAAAGTAGGACAAAAGATGAAGTCGTTCGGTTCTGCTCTCTGTTTGATAGTAAAGCTTGGATGAATACTCCAAAACACGAGACAATTCTTGATCAGAATTCACGCCCCAAATACTTTTTGCATCTTCTCCTATTGCCATACTTCTCAACTCTTCAGGGGAGTCTGGAGCCATTATATGGGTCATCACTTTCAGAAGATGTCGTAGTATCAGACTTTTTTTTCTTTTGGTGTCTGGTTGTAAATCAGAGAATTGTTTGAAACTAATATACTGAAATGAACGAAATTCCAATATTTACTGCAAAGTCAGCAACTAACTCTTTTTTGACCTGCAGTTTCTGCGAAATGATAGAACGCGTCCCGAATCTGCTCCGAAACGGTGTATCTTTCATTGGATAATGGTGTAGTCCGTGCACGATAATCAGGATCCTCATAATGCATTCTCCCTTGATGGTGGCTTTCGTTATCCACATCATCAGAGTCCGACATCAACCCATTTTCTTCCGGTGGTGGACTCAAAACATATCCTTTGTCCTCAACACCTCGTTGAGAAAGAGCAGCTTTAGCATATTTTTTGTGTTCCGGGCATACAGCTTGAAAAAGATTGAGTTCATTGTTTCAACATAAAAACTTACGAATTCCTGGGTGAAGAAGTACATGATTGTTTTTGAGTATGGCATTAGCTTCACTTTGATTCAGTTCGTACTTATTACGACCTCGAATGAAAGGCTGTTTACCATTTTCATGGTTAAAACCGAGGGTTCCCGCGACTGAACAAGCGACCCGTTTACTCTTCAATAAACAATATACGCCTTTATGATTGAACGAGATCTGAATATTATAGTACTAACCGAACGCTCAATTCTCCGAAAAATATGATTGTACTTATAATTGGCCCAATCATCCAATAGCTCAGTTTTGTGCTTATCACAGATTGACTTTTTGGACCATTCCAGCACAACGTTTGGATCTTCGAAATTAAGATCACTGTGAAAAATAAAAAGTAATGAAAATTCTGATATTGAACTGACCATTTTCCTGCGCCACGACACAAAATTAAAGAAAGTGGATTAGCAGCTTCATATAAATTTTCGTAGTCTTCGGACGATTCCATCACAACTTTCAAACTAAAAAACAGTTCGAATAGAATTCATGTCAAATTTACCTGGTCATTGGTCCAGAACAAGAACACGAAACGTCAAATCGTTTAGGTCTTTCTTGAGTTTCTAGAGGGGATCTCCGCTTTCTGTTAAAATAGCATTCGTCTTCGGCGTCATCACCTCCTCCTTCTTTTTCAGAATAACTAATCGATTCTCTTACAGATGATTTTTTAGGAGTTCGGTTGTCACAAACATAAAACGGTTCATCAGCATTAGAAGTGCTCGGCTCACTCGGATTTCTCACTATGTTGTTTATCTGAGGGTCTTTCGCCTGAAAGCTCATTTAGAAACAGAAAGAGAACATTATCCTACCGTTTCAGATATTACAATCGTGTAAAATAATAAATAAAAAAACAGAATTGTTCGAAACGACATGTTCGAAAAACAGTGAAATAGAAATTGAAAATAATAAACAATATATTCAATGAATGTTTGGCCACCGGATCAGTAATTTTCGTTCCGTTTCTTTATAAACTGGGGCGTACTGAAAAAAAAACTTATGAATTGAGGTAATCGTGTCAATTCACTTTTCAATCAACGCGCAACAAAAAAAAAAAAACTCCGACATCCTGGTCATCTAGAGATACGCGCTCGTAATGCTTGAGAAAACGCGCAAGCTGTTTGACTGGTTAAAGATCGTATTTCAGAATATTGAATCTGAACATATGTTGCAAACAATGTGAAGTTATGATTTGATCAGAAATCCGAAAGCTGATGAAAAAGAGAAAAAAATGTTTTCGAAATATTTTCAGGTCTTTCATGTCCTTTATATGTTTTTTTTTTGAAAAAACCGAAAAAAAACCCAATTTAGTCCGTCTAACTTTTTTTGGTCCAAGAGACTTTTTTGTTCCAAATTGCATGGGGAATTCGAAAATCTTGTTGGAATATGTGTCTTCTGTGGAAATTTTTTGAGAAAAATCGAGTTTTATGATATATGCAGACGTTTCAAGGTAAAACTTGGCTGAAACGCCATCACATCAACTGAAAAATTCTGAGCGTGTTATTTACGATGAGGAAAATGTAATCTCAATTAATTGAGGCAAAAAAAAATTTTGATTTTTTTTCGAAAAAAAAAATTTCATAAGGGGGGACCCTTTGGTGATTTTCGAAAAAATCGAAAAAAATCGAATTTAGTCCGTCTAACTTTTTTTGGTCCAAGAGACTTTTTTGCTCCAAATTGCATGGGGAATCTGAAAAAATTGTCAAAAGTTACCCCAGGTATTCAAAGTTTTCGAGAAAAACTCAAAAAACCGTTGTCTCAGAGGTGTTTTTCCCACTTTCCGATATTTCAAGAAGCCCAAATTTGTTCAAAATGCGCCCCTATGCATCCAAATGAACCCCTAAACTTTTCAGAACGAAATCTCAAAAACGAAAATTTTTAGAATTTTCGACCTGAAAAGTCGATTTTTGACTATAATTTCAGCCAAAATCGAAAAATCCAAATTTTAGCAAACTTTTTGGAAATCACTTCCATTCATGTTTCAATGGTTCAAAACTCAGCTGGAACGGATTAACTTTTTGCAACTGTGCCTGGCACATTCCCACTGGTACGGATAGAGCCTCTTAAAAGATGAAAGCAATAAAATTTATAAAACTGCATTACATTTAAAATTATCCTCTGAGAAGTTTGAGTGGAGAGGGGAGCAAATAAACAGAGAGAAAATAGAGGAGCAAGTAATTTTCCACTCTCTGTAGAACACCGTGGAGAGATGTTTACTTTCTAATTGACCCCGAGTTTTGCTTATGTTCCTATATTTTTGTCTGTTCCACGCCCGTTATTTTTGAGAGAAGAAAAAACACAGGAAAAAAAGAAAAGGAACATTTATCTTCATTGAATTTACTCGATATCTATAAACAGTAATTCTGCTTTCGAATACATGAGAAGCTCACAAGCAAGGTTAAGTATGGAAACATTTAACGAGATTGGGAACAAAGAAAACGGAAAGAGATGAAAAGTAAGGTTAAGATCTGCCTCAGAATTAAGTGACTTCGTAGTTGGAGACCCGATATGACCGGAGAAGTTATAATTGTATGCATACACTGTTCAACAAGTATCGTTAAAATTCGGAGAAGTTATTTTGGTAGCAAGTGAACAGTGAATGTCTAAACCCGCATCGGGAAATTGAGGAGAAATTTAAAAAGTAAAAAACGTGCTGGGGCGATTGAATATGAGAAGATGAAATGGATAATGAAATTGGAAGATAATCGGGGAAGAAAGATTAAAAGAGAGAGAGAGAGGAGAGAGAAAGAAAGAGAGAGAAAGAGCGAGCAAATACAAGTTTGGAGAAATCAAGAGAACCACTCTTCTTGTTCGATGCTTCCGTATCAATTCGAATTGGTCTTGAGTTGATGGTCCTCAATTTTATTCAACTTCTCCTTGACGAAATGGAGGAACGAGTCCAAGTGGATACGACACATTATGTTCTTGAACACCAACTCGAAATGATCGAGAGTTTCGGAGTTGATGACCGTCCACTTCTGGACTTTCATCCATTCGAACGACTTCACCAGAATAGAGCTGAACGGGAAGAAACGGGACTTTGCCATATCGAAGGCGTTCCCAATTAGCTTTGGCTTACAGAGCCACATCCCGTCACTAAAAATGACGAGATAGCGGCTCTTAAGCGCCCCATTCAGATACTCCTTCACCTTGCTGTGGTGGATCAGCATTCTTCCCCTCTCCAGAGCATTGAATAGTCCCTGAAAAAATAGCACGTTAGACTGCGGTCATAATTTCATGATTTTTTTAAATTTCAACTTATTTTTCAGGGTGAAAGGCGCGAAAAATGAATGTTTGCTCTCGATTCTTTAATAAACTCACGTTCGATTTCTCATCCAGCGAGAATGCAATTGACTGATCGGGCAGTTCCAGGTCTCTTTCGTCTATATAGCTGGCGATCTCCTCCAACTCTTTGATGGCAGCTGCCAATTTCTGCTTCTCAAATTGAGCACTAGAAAGACGGAGGAAGACCGAAGAACCTTTGGCGTAAGTTTTTGGAGTCGTTAACAACTCTGAGGCCATCTTGTCCAGGAGAAATTTGTCTGCTTTTTTTAGTTCGACGATTTTCGATTCTCCCTTCGGAATCGCCATGGTAGCTTCGAACTGAAAAATTTTTCAAATACAAACTCAATCTATCAATCTATAGAAACTATTTGAAAATATTAAAAATTCTAGACTCTAATTTTATAGCTTTCCCCTAGGAAAACGTGGAATTTATTAGACAGTTATTCACCTCGCCAATAGCTCGATCCAAAGCTTGGTCCGCAGACCTCATCTTCTGTATCTCCGGAATGCATTCATTTTTGATTGCGAGCAACGGCTCGAAGCACTCGACAGAGTTGACGAATTCCAGCAGACTGTCGGCAATATTCGGCATTTCCTGTCCATTCCGGTTATCCTCGGCACTTTTGAGGCTGATGAAGAGCTTCTCGTGTTCTGGCCGAAGGACATTTGCCAGTCTTGATAGAAGGAGTATCGGATTTTCAGCTCCCTCATTCGACGCCAGAAAATCCTTGTCGAGTTTGGCTCCGGAGCTTTTCAATGAGATTGGCAGTCCCTGAAAAAATCAATATGTAAAGTTTTTGAAATGAAGTAATAGATATCCTCAGTGATTTTTGCCATAATGGAAATGCTAATGCCTTCAAGCACAAACCAGACTGATATATTATATTCCCACAATAAGAATAAACTTACGTCTCCCAAAGCAGTCAACAGAATTCTCGACTGTCGAGCGACTTGAACCATGTCGGCGAGTGTCCCAGGCTCATTTGTGGCTCCACCCTGATTCTCACTCTCGCTGCCTTGAATTGCTTCATGGCCTTCTTCCGATGAAGAGCTAGAAACATCTCCGTTGTTCTGTAATTGAAAACAATTAATTTTCTACTACCAAGTAATGCAAACCATATCAGCAAGTGGCCGAGACGAGCTCTCCGCTTCCTCGTCAAACCCCCAGTCATCTCCGAAGATCTCCTGTAATTGAAAGTTATTAGACGTTGGATCATATAAGAAGGAAAAAAAAAAAACGTTTAAAGATTGCCAAAAAGAAAAGGACCAATTCACATTTTCAGCCTCAAACACAACTTTTGGTCTGTGTTCAGTATCCTTTTGACATTCTTGATAATTTCAATTCTACTCAAAGAAATGGTTACCTCATTGGTATAGATCTCCCCGGCGATGATGACGAATTCCGACGATGTCCCAACAGACTGCAAAATTAAATTTATTTCGGATGATTTTTGCAAATTAACGTATTTTTTGGGAGAGAGTTTTCCAGTTGTATTGAAGCTTCTAATGTTCCATAAAATATGAAATCAAATCGCATAATTTTCCTTTTTTTTTGTTACAGAAGACTCAAACGTGAAATTGAAAACAATCACCGCTTTCTGTGTCTTTGTGGACTTCTATCTCACCCTACAGCTATTCTTACTGGACTGATTTTGATCGAAGTTTCAATTTCAGCCCCTGAGTCAAGTGGAACGATTTCCACTGGGCCAAATGAGAAAAAAAAATAAAATAAGAAACACGGACTACCATGAGAGAAAAAATATTTCAGATAATAAGGGTTTGAACCAAAAACTGTCAGATTCAATTTCGAGAGTTTTACCCACAGCGCCACGCACGCATTGAAAGCGTAGGAGGCGAAGTGGGAGGACATTCGTCATGGCGCGATTGCCCGTGTGGCCTAACCACAGCTCGGCCACTCTTTTTTTTTGCTTGCGCTGCTGACTGACTGACTCTCTGAATTCTCTATCTTTTGAAGCCGGTTATTCCCATTTTTTTTTCATAAATGCGGGGTCTGCCCAAAAAAACTACGAATTGGGACCATCCTAAAACTATAACTTACTAACATTACTCAGTATAGGAAAGTCAAAAGAGATGAGTTGTTTTTCAATTTATAAGGGTTTCGTACAACAACGTTGTTGTAATATTTATTAAAGGTGAACAGAAAGGAATACGGTAGTTCTTTGAAATAAAGGACATCCCCCCCCCCCCCCCCCCGCCCGGCTTTCAAAAACAAACAGAGACGGTACACTTTTCGGGCCGTCTAGTGCAGCCGGTAGCGATTCTAGCAATTTGCCAGAATGGCTATAGGTTCAAACCCAACAAAGGTATCTACCATACAAATTTTGAAAAAACTTTTTTTTTTTGAGTTCTGTCCCCCTTTAAAATTTTTTCATGGAAAAATCTACATATCATCTCTAAGTCATCTGGAAACGCAAAAAATGTCACTCACAGCATTTCCGAATTCCTGGGGCTCATAAGTAGGAAGCTGTGGGTCCTCAGATGGCTGAATCGAGCTTTCTCCAACTTCTTCCTTCTCCTCGTTTTCCCAGTTTCTTCTGCCTTGGAGTTCTTGAATGCGTTGCGCAACACTGGTAGCCGAGCGAATCGGCTCAGTGATGGTTCTTCTTCCTATGGTCACTTCCTTCTTAGAAGCACTGAAAATGGGTTCTTGCTCCTTGTTAGTTGATTCAATTTACCTTTCGAGAGCTCTAATCATGTCCTTGACACTTCTAGCTGGGTTTGACATCTTTGACCTTTTGAGACCGATTCGACTAAAAACATAAACTGAATTGATTAACAAAATAAAGAAATAACAATGCAGACAACAAATCAATAAAATACTGCACTGAAAAATAAACTCATGTTCGATACCATTCACAGAGCAAGGATAAGATATCAACTCCATCCAATATTGAAACAACCGTCAACGTTTTTGCTTGTTTAAAGACACTATTAGGAGAACTATTTGAACTTAACGGATGTACAAAAAGAATAGAACGTACTTTATGATAACAAAAGAGACTTCAATGAACGAAGGAAGCCGGAAAAAAAACCATACGAAATATTGTATGCATAAAATTCAGTTTTCAAAAAAGTATGGATAAACAAATAAACAAAAAATAAAAGATGGCATTCTTATCCGAAAATGATTGAAACAAATAGCTAACTTGATGGACTTTCACAACAAGATATTATTAGAAATTTAGTTTCAGAGTCTCATCGAACACTTGAAAAGTATATCCAAGATATCTCCTATTCCAAACCCTCAAATATTTTTTTCTGAAAGCTTTGTTGGATTGGAAATAACTTTTCTCGAACGATTCTGAAATAATCTGTTTCAGCATGAGTGGTTTCTGTTAAATGCATTTTTCCTTCGGAATCATCATTACGAAACTATGCTTAGGCAAAAGAGTTCTGTCAATTCAGTCTTGTGTTAGAAACAAACACGGATGTTTTAACAGTAGAAAACTTAAAAACTGCATTGGGTGAAAAGCAGAAAAAACGGAAAGAAATATAGGAAAAAGGGAGAAAAGAAGGAAAAGTTACATAGAACATGCGGGAAAGATTTGACCGTTTTCCTCGAACCATTAATAATGACTCACAAAATGTTTTGTTTCTACTGGGGCCCAATTGCCTAGCCAATCTGTTAATATGATGTGAGTTAGTCAGAATCTTGACTAAACAAATAGTTGTGTTTCGTTCGCACCTCATGAAATCTATTCAGGCAGATGAACAGAAAAATGTTGTTTCCCATAATAGCAAAGCTAACAGTTTTTTTTTGAAGAAAATGATATACCGTGAAGCTTCAATTAAC
This sequence comes from Caenorhabditis brenneri, assembly GCA_000143925.2. Lineage (NCBI taxonomy): Eukaryota > Metazoa > Nematoda > Chromadorea > Rhabditida > Rhabditidae > Caenorhabditis > Caenorhabditis brenneri. The sequence continues at coordinate 249,438 of GL379794.1, forward strand.
TCTCATAGCTTTCGCCGATTGAGCCTTAGAATTACTGTAAACACCGTAATTCAACTGAAACCTTTCCCACTTTTCGTTTGTGAACTCTAAATGCCTCGAAGGTACTACATGTGGTGATTGAACATTTCCGTTCAACCGGAGCACATTTTCAAAAAATGTAATTAGCTCTCATAACTCTACAGTAATTCGATTTTTAACAGTAAGATACTTAGTAACAACAACGAGTGAAAAGCAGGAAAAGCAAAAAAAGAAACAAAAAGAGGAGAAAGAAGAACAAAAGTGGAACAGAATATGCGGGAAAGATTTAACCGTTTTCCTCGAATCATGGATAATGACTCATAATATTATTTCTTCCATTGGGGCGCAAATGCCCAGCAGATCGTTGATATGATGTCAGTTAATCTGAATGTCGCCAACTAGACTTTAGTTGTTTTTCGTTGGAACTTTATAGGATCTGTTAGGGTGAATGAACGGAAAAAAAAGCACTGTTGGCTTTCTCATAGCTAGAAAGCCAATAGTGTTTTTTTATACAGTAAAGCTTAAATTGACTATCACAGCCCTTTACAAGTCGAGCTATAAGAATACTTCAACTACCGTAACTGAGACCTTCACCACTTTTCGTTTGTAAGCTCTAGAGGTTTGAAAGGTAATACACGCAAAAATTGAATTTTTCCGTTCAACTTGAGCACGTTTTCGAAAAATGTGATTACTGTAGCTCTCATAACTCTACAGTAATCAGATTTATAACAGTGAGATATTTAACAACCACAATAAGTGAAAAACAGAAAAAAAAACGGAAAAAAGACAAAAGGAGGAGGAAGAAAGAGAGAACTGGCAAAGAGCATGCGGTAAAGAATTGACTGTTTTCCTCGAATCATTAATACTGACTCATAATATGTTTTGTTTCTACTGGGGCCCAATTGCCTAGCCACTCTGTTAATATGATGTGAGTTAGTCAGAATCTTGGCTAAACAAATAGTTGTGTTTATGAGCCTTAGGATTACTGTTAACACCGTAATTCAACTGAAACCTTCCCCATTTTTCGTTTGTGAACTCTGAAGGTTCCTGAGGTACTACATGCGGTAATTGAACATTTCCGTTCAACCCGAGCAAATTTCCAGAACATGTGATCACTGTAGCTCTCGTAGCTCTACAGTGATCCATTTTTTAACAGTGAGATGCTTAACGATAGCAACGAGAGAAAAGCAGAAAAAACGAAAGAAGAGACAGAAAAAGGAGAGAAAAGAAGAGAACTTGTAAAGAGCATGCGGGATAGAAATGACCGTTCTTCTCGAATCATGGATAATGACTCATAATATTATTTCTTCCACTGGCGCGCAAATGACCAGCAAATCTGTTGATATGAAGTCAGTTTGTCTAGATGTCGCAAACTACACAGTAGTTGTTTTGCGTTTGGACTTCATAAAATCT
>GL379794.1:295272-312904 GCA_000143925.2 Caenorhabditis brenneri
ATTGACATTCGTGATTTGGAAACGGTTTTTAGGCATCAAAAATTTGGTTGATAATGAAAAAATGCCCATAATTAAAGAATGCCGCGCGATTTGGGTTTTCAATATGAGTGTGATCGTTTCTCATTAAATAATACACATTTATCACAACGGATAGTGTTGAAATGGCTACGAAAAAACTAAGAGAAAAAAGGAAGGTTAAGAAAATGTTATTGACTAACACGCGGAGTACAGGAAAAATTGTGGGAACTGTTCTGTACTGGCTGAAGCAGTACAAACGTTTTCTAGGTATGACACCATCTCGACATTATCAATTTCATAAAACGTTCAAGCTGAACAAAGTTCTGAATTTCTAAGTGTAGTTTTTAAGTGCAAAATTAATGTCTCATTATAATCATATCTTACATTGTGTCAAGATTAACATTGTATGGAACCATATATAGTTTTCAAGATTTATCTTTCTTTATCAAGATAATTACTTTTTGGAAGACAGATGCATTCATGTGTATTGAAAAATTATAAAGAAATTAGGAGAAAAATGAATGGAAAAATAGTTCTCATAGAACTTCATTTCAAAGAACCGTTCAACTAAGAAGGGTCGTCTCTCTTTAACTGGATTCTAAAGAGACCATTCAAGTTGAATAGAGCCAAATATACTGTTGTGTATTGAGAATATTTGTTTCAATGGATTCATGAGTACTTTGAAGACAAAAGAGGGCATGGCATCCAATTTTGTATCCAATAAAGTTTTATTGAGAAATAGTGCTATATGATATTTGTGATTTTTTCAGGCTTATCAGCGCCACGTCCAATGAGATTTCCTGCTCAACGTTGATGTTCTTCTTACTTATTAAATTTGATGTTTGGATGATTTTGATCTGTGCACAAGTAAGAGTATGTCAGTAGATCTAGTGTAGATTATAAAGTTTACCCACACTGTAGACCTTACTCGATAAGGTCGAACTATATTTTTCTCGTTTGTTCACTGATTTCATGTTTTTGTCACCAAAAGTTATTCATTTGAAAGAAAACGGGAAAAAGTAGTGATTCGTGCTATTATTTCATTTCCGATTCGTTGCATTCCTTTTCATAATTTCATTTTTTTCGTTTCGAGTTCTTGTTGGAACAAGCTAAGACTGAATAAAACAGCATTATCCTCCATGATAAGTCCAAAAAAGTTGAAACGGCAAGTTGTTGGATTGTCATACTAATTTTAATCCTCCCATATCACACGAGAAGGACTTTTGGAAATTTTGGGATAAATTATTTTTAAAAGGGTTTTTCATCATGTTCATTTTGATAACTTCTTCAACCTTTCACATTGAATTGCCAGACCTCCATACTAAAAAATGAATCAAAAATCACGGATATTTTTTGGATAGCTATTCGATTTTAATCAAGTCTCCCCACCTTTTTTTCTTCTTTTGTTTTTTTTCATATCGAGTGTGTACATATAGTGAAAAAATTGTTAGTTGCATATATATATATAATCATGATGATCAACACAGAAAGGAAATTGCATATCGCGCTACCTGCCAACAATATTTCTTTTTATAGTCAAATTTTTCGATTCTTGTTCTGTGTGTTCTCTTCTTGAAGACTTATTGACAACTGTTCGTCCTTTTTTTCTCTTTTCTCCACGATTTATCAACGGTTTCAATGATTGATAACAGTTTCCAAGTCTTCAAATGACACTGAATGATGATGACAGGTAGTTCTTGCCAAGATGCTAAAATGGTAAGGAAGTTCGCACTCGCGCGTCTCCCATTTTCTCTCACTCTTTTTTCAACGATCTTTCCTTCGATAAGCGTATCTCTGTTATGAATCTGCGGAAAAGTTTTCGTTCTATCTGTTAATTTTTTTTCCTAATTACTGACTAGAAGAAATGATACTGGAGAACATATTCTTTTCTCTTTTCCCTTGTCGAGATTTTTTCAAAAAAGAATGATTTCACTTCTTTTTTCTTTCTTCGCTTCTTTTACTTCATTTCGTTGCTCATCATAACTCAGATTTGATATCATGTTCTGGAACGGTGCTTCATTAAACTTCTCAACTTTTTATCATCTTCCTTCTCAACTTTGGATTCGGGATATTTTTTTTTGAAGACTGAATCACATTGCACTATATAGCTTTCTTTTCTGACATCATAAACTCCGACTACAAATTGTTTGTGGGGGGCACAAACGAACCAACAAGCAGTCATTATTTTTATTCCCTCATCTCCTTTTTATGGCATTCGTTTTTCTCTCCGTCTTGGCTTCATTCGTTTCTACGTTTCTCAGTCAGCATGCTTCATTCTTTTCTGACAAGATTTAAAAGTAAGATTTCAGAAAAGTTTTATTTACAACTTTTTTTTTCAGAAAAGAAGAAAAATCAACAATTATAGGTTTTGAGTAGTTTTACTCTATGATTAGAAAAGAGGCGTATTCACAGAAAAAATTCTGCTCTGAAGCACAATCGACTAAGATTCAGACTTCTTATTGACTTTGATAGATTTTCAATTTAATCTTTCACTCCGACCATCAAGCATGCTTTTTTCCTCGTTCTCCCAATCAAAAAAATCTTGTTCGCTTCTTCAATTTTCCTTTTTTTTTCAAATTTCTCTATGTGATTCTGCTTGAATTTTTCATTCAGAGTACAGCTAAACATTTTCAGTTGAAGAGCAAACACAACGTTGAAGATGGAAACTGTTTTGGGACGACTGATCTTAATCTGTATAGATACAGATGGCCACGACGAGGATCTCATCCCCATCTTCCGAAATGCTCACGTGGTTGGTGTGCAACCGTTGAACATCATCTGTCTCAAAGCCAAATTGAAAGAGGCTCTGCGAATCGATGAAATCCGGGAGACAGCAATTCGGTTTTTGGAAGAAGGTAACTTTGGACTGAATAGTTACAAGATATAAAAATTCCATTTTCAGAAGCCCTCTCTTTGACTCAACTACACTTTCTGGATGGGAACCCGGAAATTTTCCGGAAAGCTGTGTCACGCTACATTCCGGACAACGATGCGTTCCCGTTTGTTAACGTGGATCAATCTTCGTGTCAGATAGAAATGGAGAATATTCCAAGACTGCAACTTGGAACTAAGTTCGAAGGAGCCATTGCACTTTTCAAGATTGCATTTGAACGAGGATTCATCAGAATCCGCTTCATTTTCACAGGTTTGTATTTTCCAATTTTGTAAGCAAATACAGTACCTGCCATATTCACACGAATACGCCCGTTTTTCAGTTGATTTTAGCTGACTTTGAGCATGCGCCACACGGTTAAAAGTTTTTCTACGACTATGAGTATCAACCATAGCTGAACTCCATTTTTGTAGTTTGCAACATTTTTGTGCAACCACTCTCTCATGAAATACAGCTCATTCCATAAAACCCACTTGGAATCATCGAAATTCCTATGAAAAACCAGTAATTTCTGAGGAATTTGTTTCAGACGCGCTCTATTTCATGAGAGTGGTTTCACAAAAAGAAAGTTGTCAACCACGAAAATGAAGTTCAATGTATTTTTGATACCCTCACAAATTTTTGGAGCCGTAGAACAATGTCGTCTAAAATCAACTGAAAAACGAAGTTTTTCGTGTGAATATGGCCGGTACTGTAGCTAATTTACATTTTTTCAATAGTTCAGCTCAAAAGTTTCCATTATTGTATTTATTTAGCCAAACTTCTAGTGAAATATAAATTTTGTTTCTGTTTTTATTTTCAGTTTGAGATCTGGTTATTTTACTCCGTATTTGATACTTGTGGAATTGATCTGTACACGTCTCGTGCATTGAGAGAAAATAGTTTTTAGGGGTTAAAAAAAAACGTTTTCCGAGTTAGTTTTATATAACAATAGTATTTTCCAGATACGCCATCAACAATGACCGACGCAGATTTTTTGAAAGATTTTTATGAGGGAATCAATGAAGCTTTGAAAAGTGCCGGAAAAACAGAAGACTATTTCAATAGAACTCAACTGAGAGGGGAGAAACTGCGTGTTGTATTCTGGAGACGACAAGAACCCGCACCAGCAGCAGAAGAAAACCAACACTTGATTCACGGACTGCTACGACATGTTCCATTTCTACATGATCAAGGCGGAATCAGATTTTTAAACTTCCACCGGGTCCAACTCCAGCAGCAGCCGCCACCGCCACCGCCACCGCAACCACAACCAGAACGAGAACAACGACAAACTCGACGACGTGGATTATTTTCCTGTTTCAGATTTAGGTAAAACACTGTTCGAGTTTTGTACTTCCATCAATATAATTTTCGTATTCTTCTTTTTTTCTTGAAGTGAATTTCTCCGTACAAACTACTCAACAGTGGTTCTTTTGTTCAAAATAGACTCCATCCATCTGTTCCATGTTTCTTCCTCTATTCTTATTCCATCTGAAATGTTTGATAAATGTTTTCTTCATGCTGAAATCTGTCAATTGTTGCAAAATTTTCAGCATCCTACAAGCCATTTGCGTTTTAAAGGAGGAGAAATTTGAAAAAAAAAACAAGCAAAAACTGGCTTGAACAATATTCAGCGGAAAATTCAATCTCATTGAGCCGGACAAACGGTGTGTGTGTCTACTACGCATATACTCCAAGAAGAGGATCATCTGGTTGCGAAACCAGTGCTTCTCACCCAGGAACCAACTTTTGCTTCAACGATCCTGGCTTAGATTCTTAACCTGTAGATTCCTTCATTCTGGATTAGATTCTGAAATCGTAATTCTATCAGGATTGCTAATACCACATCTGGATCCATACTTAGCTTCACTCCTAACTCTTCAAACTGCTTTTCCATTAACTCCTCCACATGTGCCTCCCCCAGGTTTTTACCTGGCTGTGGCACTAGTGGGTGTGTTCATGTTACCAAAATCCTTCACAAAAATCCTGGGTAAATCAATTTTCGATTTAAAGTATGTATTCAAAATTCCTTTCACTTCTTCTCTATTGTCATTATTATTTTTTTCTTCTTCCAAATCATCACATGAAGACAAAATTGTGAAATTTCGAAGATTTCGTTTGCTTTCAACGTATCGTTTGTAAAAAAAATCCTTGTGTCGCAGTTTCAGCATCGGCGTGAAAATCATAACTTGTTTGGGATATGGTGACAATCATGACTTTCGTCAGTATCATCGTTTGTCGTTTTCTGGAAGAAGTGTTTTATCTTCGTAGACTCCTATCGGCTGTCGGAGTGAGAACGAGCTCACCACCTCGGTTTCCTAGCAACCAGAATTGTGCGGAGTTCCGACTGCTGACTTCCGACTTCCGACTTGCGTTATAATAAATTTACTTCTGTTTCCCGGCTTCCGATTTCTGCTTTAGGAGTTTTACTTCCGAATTCCGACTCCCGTCTTGAACATTTCCATTTTTGCACTGCTCTACTTGCCACCAACTCCAACATCCGAATGAGTTCGATTCTTTTCGTCCATCAACAAATTGTTACAGTTTTTGTATGGAGAGCAGGAAAAAATTTGATACCGTCCAGCTCACCGTGATCGCCTCAATCGTGAAATGATTGTGTTCCTAAATTAAGAAGCTTGCATAGAAGTGATTCCAAAAGCTAACCAGGTTCGTCCGATCCGTCGTGAGTCGGATTTTCAATGTTTGAATTTCAACAGATTGCCGCAGTAGATTGTTTAATCCGGTTAGGAACGGAAGGAGAAAGAAACGAAAGCCACACAATTCATTCAGCAGGAGTAAAAGCCAATGTTAATATCGGCTGTGAGTGAAACATTTTGGATTTTCTTATGGATTATACCGGACAAACAGGAATTGAATTAAAACGGTTTTTATGAATTTCCATATAATGGAACGCACAAACCAAAAGCTGGATAAACGAGAAACAACACCAAAAGAAAGAGGATTGAAGACGTTTCAATGTGCCACAAGAAACGAAATCAGAAAGCAATTCAGGTGCCACCTTTTCAGCATTCTTCCTGTTTTCTTGTTTTTCTTCATCTTATTTTTCTATCGTTTCGCTTTTTTTTGTTTTTGTTTTGTTCCAAAAGTGTTGTTGTTTCAATTGGTGCGATTGACTAAAGCGAGAGGTGTGGGGAGTTTTTTGCCCTTTTCCATCATTGTTCGCACATCTATACGTTCACTTTCTGTATTTCTTTTACTTCAAAATTTAGACTTATATACTTTTAATAAAGTCGTATCGCATCATTCGACCTACGGCCTCTTTCTTCTCCCGCCACCTTTCTCGATTGCCCTCTGTTGGTTCACCCGCCAAACCTTGTCCACACTCACCCAAAACACTCGCATACATGGAAGGCCGAGCACAGTCACGCGACAAATACGCCTTCCCGCATTTATGACGTTCCTTTTGACGTTGGCCCGTTTCTCGTCAAACACAACAACAGGTCCATTTCTTTCTGAATACAACGTTGACTCCATTTTCCTTCTCTGCCTTTCTTCGTATCTCGTTTTTTTTTCTGAGATCAATCCAAGCTGCTGTAAGAAAGTTTTTCATTTTTTATGTGGTTTTTCTGTTAGTTCTGTTTCTTACATTACTCTTTCAAGATACTTACTTTAAGATATATCAAAATACCGAGTACGCTGCGTTTCGTTTTCTAATTAAGCTCATAGCACAGCAAGTTGATATACCACTTGACAGAACTTACTTCCTTTATGAGGTTGTTTTTGTTAAGCTATTGAGAAGTTTTTAGGTTTACGAATCTTGGGTATCATTGCTTTCTATTTTGTCAATTTTTAATCCATTTCCTCTGCTATTTTGTTTCAGAACGATATTCTCATTCTTTACCCACTTCTCTTTTCATTTTGTTTGTCTAACCCCCTCGCGTATCTCATGTGCCCTTTCTCCCTTCCTCTCGACCAGCCAGCATGTTTGCCCCACTGTACTACGCATTGCTCTGCGTCTCTTCACTCTCGGAGGGGTGAATGAGCGCAGATTTTTCACTCTAACAATAACAGTTCTTCCCGTTCACTGTTTCTCAGCTCTTTGTTATGCCTATCAAATCATCTAATTGCTGTTTCGTTTTTAGGTGAAGCATGTCAGACAACTCTTCTGATCCTAAAGAGTCCCACGACTCACCACCACAAGAGGTCGCAGGACCAGATGCTCCAGCTTTAGAGCTAAGAGGTAAGGACCATTTTTCACAATTTCTCATTTGAATGCTCAATTCAAACTCTTTGCAGCTGAAGAAATCAGCGAATCACCAGCTAACGGAAACGAAGCTCAACCTCCGAATAATCAACAACTCGGACCATCTACAAGCCAAGGCCAACTAACAGCAGCGCCCGCTGATTCGGATGAAAAGTTTTCCGGTGAGTTTTTTTCGTTAGAACATGTTTCTGCCGTTCGTTTTTATCATTAAAGTTTCCAATCATGCAATCTTTCAGAGGGAAGAAAAGCGCTCCTTCAACAAATATTGAACGAGCCGTCAATTAGACCGATCAGGAGAAAGCCTAAGAAGTCTTCTAAAACCAAGGAATCTTCTGAAGGCGAGGAGCCAACAAACCAAGACTCTCAACTTGAAGCCAACGTGTCGGAAAGCGCCAGTTCGATTGACATGAAAAGTGAGTTTTCAGGGGAATAGCTTATCAATATTCTTACAACTTTTATAAGCGACAGTTTTCAAAAAATGTTCTCGAGATTTTTACAACATCTTAGAAAGTATGGCGAGTTACATCAGATTGTTTCTTATGTCTATAATTGGAGCATTTTGACGTGCTTGCGGATGTGAAATTATTTTTCTGAAGCTTCGTGCTCCAGTGTTTTCTTCCAAGTATTGGATTTTGTATTTGTACTATTTGCATAAGAGACTTTCTGATATAAATCGTTGAGTTCCGATGGTGTAAAACTCTCAAAAACAGTTTCAAGCGCTTGCCTGCTTCAAATTGTCCGAGCATCATTCTGTAAAAACCTCTTCCGTCATAGCAATGTGTTTTTGCAGAGTATCTCGAACAAGAACATGCTGCCAGACGAACCGCCACAGCTGCTCTCCGTGGAATGACTGGCCGACCGGACCCTCGGATTCCTTTTAGAGAAATGGACCACCAAGCAGGAGGTGATCATGTACCACACAATGACTCACCGAGGATGCGCTTCCTCACTCGTTTCGAGGAATCCAGGTACCAACGAGAATGTCGTGCTGCCGGACGCCGTGCCCCTTCAACCCCGCCACCATCTGAAGTTCAACTACTAGACGTATCGAACTTTCTCCAAGAAGCAACACGAGAGAGGGAAGCATATGTGAACTGGTTAGGAAACCAGCGCCAATCCACGTCGTCGGCAGCTCCACCACAATTTCTGGAAGAGTTAACCGAAACGAGTACTTGGCTTGTGCCACCGTACACGGCCAATCAGCCCTCAACTTCAACGGCTCCACAACAGCCCAGAGAAGAGCTGAACCCGAATCCTTTTCGGTGGGATTCACCACTTTTGGATAATCAGCCTTCCTCTTCATCAGCTGTTCCAACAACACAATCTACCATCGCGAATCAGGATCCAACTCTGAGTGATTGGACTGTCGCATCGACACCTCCACCAACAGCGGTGTTGGCAGTGGACCATCAATCTTGGACGTCAGATTTGACCACTAGCCGTACAACATCTTCGGATAGTGTTGCACAGGAAGGAGGAGCGGAGTTAGCGACCAACTCGGATTCATCCACCGACAAGCGTCAATACCGGCTCTTGCTTCATCCTCCATCCTTCACAACGGAGCCATCGTCGTCATCGTCTTCAGATGAGGACAATCAACATGTCGAGAACCCGGTCGATGAGGACCACCAGCAGGTCGAGAACCCGATCGATGAGGACCACCAGCAGGTCGAAAACCCGTCCGACGAGGACCACCAGCAGGTCGAGAACCCGTCCAACGAGGACAACCAGCAGGTTGGAAACCCATCGCCTAGGCCACACGGAGAGCCACAAGAAATTCCAGTAGATGATGCTATTCCACCAGTTGCGGAAGCTGTTTCCAGTCCAGATCCATCCGGTGAGTCAGAGAGAAATCCGAGTTAGAAAATACTATTTTTGAATACAGTTTCGACCTTCCTTTTAGTATCTGAAAAATAGACCTAGTATATCTGAATCAAGCCTTTACAAACAAACTTCATTTTCAGCATACGATGCATCCCTCAGCGAGGACTCCGTGCGTCCACCATCACCAAAACGACGAAGAAGAGATTCAGACGATTCTTCGTGATTTAATAATCATTGAATTGAATAGTGCCTAGCACCTCTCGCCTCATTCCCGTCCATTCATATTTAAAACCAATATTTACTGCATTCTTTCCTTGTTCGTGTCTTAGACACTTTTCATCCGTCATTAGGTCTTTTTTTACGAGCTCACCCCTTATCAGACACTGTGTGAAGCTCTCCTGTTCAACTACTAACCTTTTGTTCAAAAATTTCTTTTTCTTTCAAGAATTAATAAAAACCACTCACCCCAGCCAGATATTAAGAGCATATCAAAACCCAGTCTCCTATATTTCCAGAGATCGTAGACATACCTTTGCCGGAAAGTTTCAAAAACTGAAGTTAGCCCAATTGCAAATGTCCGTCTGACGAATTTGGCTACTTTTGTCGTTTTCACACCAAAGTTTCGCAAGATGACCTGGCGGAATACTAACTACTAGAATACAGATGAAACGAGGAACCAAACACTTTCACATGGAGTTTTTCAGAAAGAATTGGTCATCTCACGTGCCAATAGTACTGTTCACCTGCAAATCATCACAATTGCACCTCATAACTACTCGGAAGACTCAGCCAAATTCAGTATTCAGAAACCTCAAATCGTTCAATACTATTCCAGTCTCAACAGTAAAGACAAGGAGATTCGTTGGTGTCTAGATTCAAGATCAACAGATTTTGATGATCAAAGATTATCAATTATTAAAAACTACGAACATAGTTTTCCAAGACACATTTTTGATAACCTTTTTTTCATTTTCTTTTCTCTTCAATTTCGTCTATGAAAATCCGAATTGGAGGATCAACTTCAGCAGTCACAGCAGAAAAAACGGGAACAACGGCGAACTCGAAGACGTGGGTTTCCTTCTGTTTCAAATTAAAGTGAAACACTGTTCAAGTTTTTGTACTCTATAATATAGTTTTTCGTATTCTTCTTTGTTTCTACTTCGTTTTTTCGTTTGTACCAACTATTCGAAAGCGATTCTTTTGTTCAAAACAGACTTCATATTTATTACTTTTTAAAATTCAATCTACTCCGTTCAATAAATTTTTTTTTCATGATGAAATCTGTTAATCGTTTCAAAATTTTCAGCATTCTTCGAGTTATTTTTGTTCAAACGGAGGAGAGATTCCAAAATAATAAACCAAGCAAATATTGTCTTGAACAACTTTCAATGGAGAATTTGATCTTATCGAGCAAAACATACGGTGTGTACACTTCATTATCTCGATGAGATATACTTTCAGGACAGGACCACCTGCTGGTATACTTTCAGGACAGGAGCATTTGTATACGGTGTACATATCATAAACATTGATGAGTTGGTCAGGGATACTCCTAAAAATGAATCATAAATATTTCTTCCACATCTGGAGGTATTTTTGAGAGACATTGCCACTCCGCACTCACTCCGCACTCACTCCGCACTCGTTCTCTCTTCCTTTTCTTTTTTGTTCAGTTTTTTCTTATTTCTGTGTTTTTATAATTATCACCAAACTTCCATCTTGATTCCTTTCCAAATAAATCTCATCTAGTGATTTTGCGATTTGTTTTTTTTTACCGTTTGTGATTCATTTGGAAACAATTCAAATTGTTATTCAAAACTGTTGTATATCATTGGAGAGTAAACCCTGCTTTCTTATTCTGTAATAATTATCATATATCTCATAGACATTCCAACGTACCAGCATATCTTCATATCAAATTTTGCAGGTTTTCGGAAAACTATTCGCGATGAACACTCGTTTCTACGATAGAAAAACTCGCTCTCAAGGACCAGCACATGAGATCCAACTTGCAACGGATAGGATTGGAAGAGTTGGCAGGATGGGTCAGTGCATTCGAAAGAAGATCCAAACAAGTGTTATTCTTCTGTCTCCATTTGACAACGGAGAGGCATTCAAAGTTGATCTTAAAGAGCAGTTCAATAGAGACGAATTTGCGAAATTGATTGCAAGGTAATGTGTTCAGATTATATGGTTCAGCTCATTCAATACACAATTCATTTTTCTGTCCCACGTATAACAACAATGCCTTTTTTTAGATCATTCTCAGACGTACTCCAGCATCTGAAAATCAAAATCCCCAGCAATTGGAAACTGAACGATGCTCACGTCAACCGTAGCACTTTTCTCAAGTTTACCAATGATTGGAATGAAGCAGTGAGATCTGGCCGGACTATGACATCTACTGGACAAACTCCAATCATTTTCCAAAAACTGGAAAATAAAGATTGCCCAAAACCCCTTCTCACATCCATTCTCGATTACTGCAAAGATGTCACAATTCGAGATGAAGGCATTCTGAAAAGTGCTTCATACGGAGACAAGGTGAGTCACTGGCATTATTCAACAGCACAGTGTTAAACTGATAGCATTTCCTTTTTTCACTGGATAAAATTCACCAAAAAGGGTTACTGCCAAAAGGAAAAAAACAATTTTCTTTGTGTTCGGCCAGTGGAATTCGCTGTCATAAATGGACATTCAGCTAACCTGTATTTCAGATGTACGGAGCCGTATCCGACAAGCAAGTTTTGTCTTGGGCAAATGAATTGGACATTGGAGCCAGCGATACTGTTGTTGATCTTGGATCTGGAATCGGGAATATTGTTTGTTTGCTTGGTCCGTCTGTCAATAAGGCTGTTGGAATTGAGTTTGTTGAGAAGACAGCGGAAATCGCAAACGCTCATCATGAGTTGTTCGCTAAGTGAGTTAATAATGTTTTCGATTCAATTTGAAACTTTTTAACTTACAGAGTGATGAGCTGGCTGGGAATCCACGATACAAAAGTCACCCTCAAACACGCCGATATGCTGGATCCACAGTTTGAAAATCTCATCACAAAGGAAGCGACTGTTGTTGTTATAAACAACAAACAGTTTGGTCCCGACCTCATGAACAAAATGAATATTTTGTTTGCAAAATGTGAAACCGGAATTAAAATTATTTCAACGATTCCACTTATTGGTGCGAGACAAGTGAACAGCAAGCTTCACCGTGACAACAGTAAGATCTGAAAAATATATGTTATCAACTAATAACTCACTTTTAGATCCACTCGTTGCTATTGGAGAATCCAAGGAACTTATGATGACCGAAAAGAATACCAACTTCCAATCCACTCCTTGTCAATTCCACGTTACAACTATTGACCGCAACAAGGCGCCATTTGTCTATGCATCGGTAACAAGACGCTGAATTTGAATTTTGATGCATTATGATGAGATGCAATGGCGATCTTCTCTGTAAATTTGGTTAATAGATATGATCAGTTTTGAAAATTATAGGTCCAAACCTGATATGTGTTTTGTTTTCTTTCTCGTTCAAATCAAAAGTGCAATACCAATCCAAAATTCAAATACTTTCGTTTTTTGCCCAACTCGTTTTTGACTAAAAGGTTTTTTCTTGAAATAAATAAATTGTTTTGACGTTAACATCTTGCACAACTGTTAACAAAAAAAACAGAAGAACACAATGAGAATCAATCTGAATTGGAGTGAGCGTGTTGAGTAAGGTTACAAAACCAATCGATCAACAAGAGTTCTTATGATGAGAGAGGTTAACGTCAAGCATATCAAAAAATGCACACCTGTTCGTTAGTTTGAAGAAGACAACTAGCACACCAAGCGGTAAATATGAAACATGCAGCTAAGAATTAACGAAACTTGTATCTGATTCCAACGAAAAAATAAAACGAGAGCAAGAACACTCACCAACCTTTCGTTTCCACACGAAGACTGCCCATTCCCCCTCTTACGTACCTTGCTAACCCTAAAGAGATTATTAGACTGAGGACCATCTGACACAGATAGATTATGTGACCTTCACTCAAGTGGATTGACTCCTCAAAACATGAAGGTCAAGTTTGAATGTAATAACTCCATGCGTATTCATAATTTCTAAGTTTTTTCACTGTTATTTTCGAAACCATGTTCTCTGTATCTTTGTGAATTATTACTTTTTGGAGATAACCTAAGAAAAACCAAGATATCGATTTGTGATCAGTACTTTCAGTTGGTGAATGAAATTAAGGAAAGAAAAAAATCAAGAGTGTTTTACTTTTCTCTCGGCTCGGTATATATTCATCTGATTATGGTTGATTTTCTATTGGTTTTGAATTTTTTCATAATTCAGTTTGTATCTGTTTAGTTTGTTGTTCCGCAAGCTCCCAAGCGACATGATGGTTTTCATCGCAAACAAATTCAGAGCTAAACGATAATCAAGTTGCCACACTACTGAGAAACTGAAACAAATAATATTTTGGTGTTTTTCATTATCCTTTAGCGGACACGAATTTCGAAGGTGCATCAATAGATAGGTCAGTCTTGTTTCACTTTTTAATTGTCGTCAAAAATAGTGGCACCTTCTTGCCACACCAAGAAAATCCTTTCTCAACTGACACCAATTTTTTTACATCGCTGATTTCGTGGAATGCTGAAATAATAGAAATGAGTTAGTTTTGGTATTTTTCCATTCTTACTATCAATCGCCATTGGTTTATCAGATGGTTCTGGTTTGATGACTTTGCCTCTCCTATCGAACGTTCTGAATTCCTTTGTTGTGACGATCCGAGTTCCATTCTCGCATTTGGATAAAACTTCGACGATTCCGTTTTGCAATGTTTCAGAAAACGCGTAATTATCAATAATAATCACGTTGGCCTCTTTAGTTAAAATATCTTCGTATTTTACGTCAAGGAAGTCTCCACACAATAATTCAGATGGCCTAGCCGTTCTCCCAACATGAGAAATCACTCTATAAAAATCATATTAAACAGATCTCAAAACTATTTTTACTTCTCAAACCACATTTTGTTCCTTTTGGCGTATTTATGAAGATCTTCTGAAAACTCGATTCCATAAACTTTCTTCGCTTTGGTCATTATCGATGTGCATAATACCAAATTTCCAAATCCACTTCCCATGTCTAGGACAATATCGTTCTCACTAATTTTCACTAATTCATATATTTTTTCAAGTTGAATGGGATTGATTTCACCGTAGGTCTGAAAATTATCCGTTTAGAATATTGTTACAAGTAGTCATGATTCGTTTCAATTACTTGGTCTCCCCTTCCTTGGTTTAGTGACATGGGGTTTCGGATAGCCATTTGGTAAGAAAATGTTGTTAATCCTTCTACATAAATCAACAATAAATCCGCTTTTGGGTCAAATAAATTTTGAACTTGAAGAGGGAAAGCATCTTTTGACCGCTTTAAAAAAAATGTTTTCAAGTTTTTTCTTTCGGATTCCTACCTGAAAATCGAGAATTTTACGGTTGAAAGTTATCATGAAACTTTTCAGTTTTTGGTAGTTAACGATCAGTTTGTTGGTTCTCACTTTATAACTGAAAGGAAGTTCAAGCCCAAGCATTTCCATTATGGGACCATAAACACTGAAAATTGTATGAATTACAATATTTTATCAATGTTATTATTAAAACTTTTTTGCCTTCAATTGGATTATTGAGTTCCAGAAGAAGTTCTCGAACAACATTTATTATTGTGATAATAAAGAAGGTATTTGATACTATATGACACACGCTCCAACTCATAAGACATGGGAATTGAAACTCATTAACGTAGGTATCAATATCACTCAAACGAAATTCAATTTCAGACGTTATATTAGAAAAAAATTAACATGACTAAAGTTGTTTTTTTCCACAAGTTTTGTAATCATGCTAGTTTTTGAGTTTTTCTTAGTCAGTTTTTTATTCCCACAAGTGAACCAATACCAATGCTTCAGTCACAACAAGTCACGAAAAGAAAGACCTCGAGATGTGATTTCATGAATGAGGTGTACCATGTCAACACAGCCAAATGTATTCACAAACAAAACTTGAAGTTGTAGGTAAAGTTTGGTAACATTGGCGAACATCGAGATCGTTGGGGAAGGTTTCAGATGAATCTCACTCATGAAACATTCTGAGCGGATTTCTCATATGCTGAATTACTTTTAATCCACTGGAAACCTCATACCATACTTATGGCTTCTAAGATCGCCTAGGTCGAAGTTCTTCAAACACCGGGAATCCACCGATGGGACCTGATATATCCAGTACTTGTTACACCTGCTATTCACTTGAAAACGCGTTTTAATGAGATATGATACATGATACAGCATCATATGAAATCATATGACTCATATCAACAGCACCAAAAAACCAATATCATTCAGTGGAGATACAAAAAAGGTGTCAACTATAGATGTCACTCTCGCTCCTCGTAATCTATGAGATACCACAGATAGAAAGTTTGGCTCTATTCGACTTCAGAGGTCCGCTCAGAAAACAACGGTCCGCTCAGAAAATAACGGTCCCCTGACCCCTCGAAAATAATATGACGGTCCGCTCAGAAAATGACGGTCCCCTAACCCCCTAAAAATAAAACAACGGTCCGCTCAGAAAACGACGGTCCGGTAGTACGGAACCCACAAAGATCGATCTTAGAGATTTTCGACAAATTTTTTCAGCTTTTGTAAGTGTTTCCAGTCAATTTTAAGAAAAGTTATCTACGGTGATTCTAGATGGTTTGTAGTAGCGATCGAGGTTTTCCGCTGCTTTTTCGACACATCAAATGGCATAGAAGCTGTAGACAGGTTGAGAAGAAGGGAAGAGATGGGAAATTATGAAATAAATATTTTGTTCAAATCAAGAAGAATTGAGCTTCCGTTGTATGACAGATTTTAGATTTCGAGAAATATCCGAGACCCATGAAAAATACAGGACCCAAAAAAACTTTTCCGGGACTTAATAAATCTATTCCGAGACGCACTCCAAATGAATAACGCCCCAAATGATTTCGCTCGGGCTGTGTGTACCCTAAGCCTGGTTCAGTAGTGGTGTTTTACGTTTTCAAAGGTTCAATCAGTTGGCCCACCATCGAAATAGGCTTAGAAAACACAACACGAAAAAACCAAACCTGATTAGAGCACAACATCGAGTATGGTAAATTCCGGAAAGTATGTTTACTATCGACCCCAATACGAACAAACCATCTAGAATTGCCGTAGATAAATCTTTTCAAAAATTGACTGGAAAGACTAACAAAAGCTGAAAAAATGTGCCAAAATCTCTAAGGTCGATCTTTGTGAGTTCCATACTACCGGACCGTTATTTTCTGAGCGGACCGTTGTTTTATTTTTAGGGGGTCAGGGGACCGTCATTTTCTGAGCGGACCGTTGTTTTATTTTTAGGGGGTTAGGGGACCGTTATTTTCTGAGCGGACCGTTGTTTTCTGAGCGGACCTCTGAAGTCGAATAGAGCCGAAAGTTTTTTTTTGATGTATTATCTCACGTTAACTTGTAGCCATCGACAATATAAAGAACGTTAAACCAGCAGCGTCAATTGGATGACAATGAGTGAGAGCCTTGAATAACTTACTTCTTTAATAATCCAGCAACTGCATCATATGAATGATGAGCATTTGCCGGAACATCCATGACTTCTCCTCTAGGGTTCACTTTCGAAAAATGCAAAAATCCACGCAAAGTTGATTTGCTTCGAAGTGTTGACACTGACATAATTGACTGCACCTGAAAAAACTTTGATAAAGAAGAGGAAAAAATCAATATAGTGGTCATAAAATGAAAGTTAGACTGGGTGCAAAGAATTAATCATTATAAAAAAGGATTATAATTTGGGTTCCAACTGTTCAGAGACTGGATTTTAAGATGTATAGTTTAGAACCTTCATTTCGAGTTTCAGGAGATAATATGAGAGATCAGGAAACCATATTATATCGTGAAAACGGGTAGAAAATGAGAATAAAATCGATGAAAAAAAAAACGATCCTAACGAGGGAGAAAATCAGAAAAACCACGTTGAATGTCGATGAATGAGTGAGACCAACGAGAATGGAGTCCATCTTACTGGTGTTTATGGAATTCACACCCTAATAAAACGCTATCTCCTGATGAATTGGCATTTTGTTCTCACACAGACCCTAAAAAAAGAGTTGTCACTACCAAGAAAGGAAGTTTATTGTATGTGCGACGGAATTTTTCTCCTGGGATTTGAACATCAAACGTGACCTGTGCATTTACTGTTCTCACTATCCATATTGTGGAACTATCCAATTGGTGGGGTAATTCATATATTCAAACAGTGAATTTATTCAATAACTCAAGCAATCAATACAGTAGACTTTTCGGAAGATTGCTGGATTCAATTGGTACAGTACCGTGCAAAAGTATACGAACACTTTCGTTTTTCAGTTGATTTTGGCCGATTTAGGCTGACTTTGAGCATGCGCCACACGGTCAAAAATGTTTCTACGGCTCTAAAAATTTTTGAGCGTATCAAACATAGCTCGAGCTTCATTTTTGTAGTTGACAACTTTTTTGTATCACCGCTTTCCCGACAGATAGAGCTTGTCCAAATCTACTACCTCAGAAATATCCCATTTTCTGTAGAAAATTTGAAGATTTCCGGAGTTCTTCATTGGACGAGCTGTATCTGGCGGGGAAGTGGTGGGAC
>GL379794.1:312980-328514 GCA_000143925.2 Caenorhabditis brenneri
AAAGTCGGCTGAAATCAACTGAAAACGGGGGGTGTTCGTATACTTTTGCACGGTACTGTATATAACAGCAACTTTTTTTGTCCACACAACTAATTTGATGAAAAATAATTTGTTCATGTAATAGTGAAATAATATTTTTATAGCTCACTTGCAACAAAAAAAGATACACAATAAAAAATGTTATTATTCAGTTCACTGTCGCTGTCAAATAATCTTTGCGGGGGTAACGTTTTTTAAGAAAATTTCTCAATTTTGACACACAGAGTAATTATTACAGGGATATTGTTCGGTGGCTCATTCTGAAGTATTTGAGATTCATCAATAAAATCATTCAATATTTCCGTTTTCGACAAGTGTGGTTAACAACTCCGCCAATCCCAGAAGGTCATCTATGTCCTGTCTTGAATATGGTCGCACTCCAAGATAGACAATGGTGGTTGCAACATACTCAATATTTCTGAGAAGTTCAATGTTATCAATATTGTTATCTTGGTGATCTCTCTGAAAAACTTCTACTTCTATGGTTAACTGAGAGTTGAAAATATGAAAACTCACAAGATGTGCTCGGAATCTTTGGACAACACTGCAGACGTTGAGAAAAAATGCCTGTAAACAGAGAGTTTGTTTGACGAATCAGGTTCTCAACATTACCACTGATGACGGTGATAAATTTGTAACTTGTTCTTCTTGATCTGCCATTTAGAAGACAAACGTTTCTGAAAAGATGATGACATTTTCAGAGGAATATGCTACAAGGGAGCAAGGAAAAAACAACAGAAACATCTTATTACACTCAAATTTTTTTTCTGTGTATGTCCGTTAGTAAGTACCTCATCAAATCTTGCTCATACAGTTTGTGTCAGATTTTTATGTGGTTTGCACACATTGGAATAGCGCATTTTGAATTTGATGCCCATAATATTCATTTTTTGTTTGGAGTCCGGGAGGAGCATTGTGTTAAGATATGGCTCACACTTACTAAAATAAAACTTCACACATAGAACTACTCGCAAAATCAACTTGAACTCAAGAGGTATGAACCGCGAAGCAAAAAACCGTCTACTGAATAACTGTTTTTTTCCGACCAAAAAATACATTTTTCAGGAATAAAATACAAGTCTGTTTCCTAATCCGGCGGCGTGAATAAAGATCATATTGAGGACTGCACGATTAGGGAGAATTAAATTAAGCTGGAGAGTATATTTTGGATAAACTATCAAAATAACCACAGATCACAAAGAAGAAGAAGGATTTGCTAGTGAGAAAAACCTCACAGTGAATTGACAGGTTATATTTAACAAAAAACCATGATCTCAATCAATATTTCAAAAGTTTTGAGTTGCTTTAGTATGAGTTTTGAGTAAAACCTACGTTTACACCCGTAGTTTGAGTTTTCTTCAAAACATCAACAACAAAAACTTTGATGAATATCATATACTCTAAAATTCCTATTTCACTTTCATTATATAAAATGAGAAAGGCTGTTTCTAACATTTTAGGTTAATAACACTTTGTTGACTCAAAACAATTTGAA
Organism: Caenorhabditis brenneri; assembly: GCA_000143925.2. NCBI lineage: Eukaryota > Metazoa > Nematoda > Chromadorea > Rhabditida > Rhabditidae > Caenorhabditis > Caenorhabditis brenneri. Next base: position 314,515 of record GL379794.1, read on the forward strand.
CCTTTTCAAAAACAACGAATCCGAAGAATTGAAATGAGTCTTCTCGTAATTCAAAAAATGCTTTCTTAAAAAAGCTACTCAAAACAAAACACACGAGAAACAGAACGAGAAGGGTTATCAAAGTGCACACGAAAGGCAAAAGAAGCACATTTCCTATGGCAACAAAGGAAAAAAAAACGGAAATTAAAATGTGAGGTAGGCCATCCGTGTATCTCAATTCCTATGTATGTCATGTATCGGAGGTTTTTCATTAACCTGCATCTATATTTTCATTCTGCACAGAAGAATCTTGTTGTCTGAAACTAATTGGAAAAACTGTGATAGCTTTGTCGGAATTTTGGGAAACATTGTGAAAGATCACAAATATTTTTATTCCGTGTTCAAGATATTTCAATAACCTAGTGAACTGATTATCAAAAGTGAACAATCTGCTTAGGCGTTGCTAACTGACGCCACATCATTCGCTTCATTGGAACTATGCTTTTTTTAGTAATATTGTATTATTCAAAACAACTCAGGTGTTTTTGTATTTTGCGGATGATGTCCTACAAGTTGCTGATTTCAACTCCATCCCCTCCCTTCATCTCATTCTCAACATTTTCACTGATACCAATCCGTGTATTATATTTGCTTTCAGACGGGATAGTTTACAAATTTATTCACTGCTCAACATCATTTAATCAATTTAATCACGACGGATGGTAAACACAACATTAACGTCCTGGTTGTATAAGTTCTGATGAGTGTTGGCTAGCTCCAAGATGTGCTCGTACTCTTCTCTGGAGTATGGTTGCAGCCCAATTCTGATGATTTCCATTGATAATTCCTCAATTCTTTGTAGGAGTCTGACTGTGTCAGTATTATTGCCGCCGAGTTCTATCTGCAAAACAACATGTCAAGTCTAAAAATATTTCAAATGGATAAGAAAAAGGAAGGAAAGTTTTTCCGAAAGTTACTTACGAGGCGAAGACGTGTGCTCCGGCAAGTGAAACAGCATCCAATGTAAGCTCGAAGGACGTCTTCTCGCAAATTTCTGGCTTCTCCTCGATGAACTTCCATAACGATTTGGGCTGTAAATCTGACATTGTTTTTTTGACGCTTCCGAAGAGATAAAAACTGACCACTGATAACTTTGAATATTACAAACAATTGGTCGTGCAAGTACACTTTCAACTTGAGAAACAGATTCAAATTTTTTCTCTCTTTTCATTTTATGACGTGATGTTTTTACTTTATGAAGTTGTTTTTCTCACGCTTCGCTTTCTTGTATCCAAATCTTCTCGTGATACATGATCCTGATGTGAAACATTACTGCCGTTGTGGTTGAGTGAATTTCTAGAAAAAATATTTTTCATGAAAAACATAGTGAAGAAGTGTCATAAACGCATTCAACGCTTGAGTTATGTTCCATTTTTCGATCGAGCAGTCAGTGTTAAGATAGCAAACGAATAGTGCACATAAGCTAACTCGAAAAGCAAGTGAATCATAACTAGTGAAGACAACAAGGTATGAGATCAAGACAATTTATTGAAGCGACAATAAGAGCAGAGTTCACCTTCATCACCAATTCCAAGAATAAAGCTAATGATGTTCATTTGCCTTTTGGCAACACTCATAGTGTTCACTGGAAATCTGCAACTAGCTGTTAATTTCAGTAGAGACAAAGAATTTTACTTTTCACAACATTTATAAACTAATTTCAGTTTTGCAAACACTGCACTGATGCAAATCAGACCCATTTACAACTTTTTTCATGATTATAGGGCTTGATGAGTGCTGAGCCTCACAACCTGACCAAAACTTCTGTTAATGAGTACAGGGCCAAGTTGGGATTTATTCTGAAGAATGACCTTTTTTCATCTCGACTTTCTTGGATTGAACAACTCTCAAGTCAGCGCAGAACACTTATAAGTACCGGCTGCAAAGCACCTGCTTCAACAAGATCCACTCAACTTGTATCTCATTCATTCTTTTTTTTTCTCAAGTTTTATTGGGAGTTTCTCCTGCTCCTTTTCTATTTTGTTTCATATTTTTTCATTGTGTATGTTATTTCAGAGAATATGACTGACGGTCGAATCATGATCGAAAAGAATACAAACGATTCTTTCGGAGAACAACTAACTGAGAACATCCGTCTGAGAACAGTAGGACAATCGAGTCAGAAAAATCCCATAAGTCGCCTTGCGGAACAAGCTAGGAGAACAATTAATACGTTGGAAAACCTCACTTCGTTGCTGGAAAGTAAACATCGCAGCACTGAACAGGTCCTTCGTGAAACAGGAGCGATTTTCAAGGAGTCTATGAGAAAGGTAGGAGACAAGTGTTTCACAAAATTAAAAAAAATAATTTGATTGAAAAAAAGTTTTGGTAGCTGACTAAAAAACGAGCACTTTTTCTCAAACAAAACTTTCTATTCAATGTAGGAAGATTTGAGGAACTGGCCTATATTTCCTTTTTCATTTGTTCGAAAATAATAGTTCATTTTAACGTTGTCAGTGCTTGCAAGTCTCATGTTTTTCCCGACGTTGTGATCAGATAAGTAATTGTTGTTAATATATTTCTTTGAGGAAATGATGGAATCTGTTTTTGCAGGCTGCAATTTCCGAGCGCCGTAAAGTCAGTCGGAAGCAGAACCAACAAAGAGCGCATCATCAAGAAACAAACAAGCCGATTCAAAAAGATTCATATTGTAAGGATTCCACCCTTACGCTATCGCTATCCCACACAGGAGTTAACCTTGTCTCACTCTTCAGTCCCAGACCCACTTCCTAACTCTTTCCCGTTCACTTGTTCCCTCTAAACCTCTGCGTCTCTCGCAAACCAGTTATCCCTCATTAATGTAAGCGCGCTCTAGCGCACTCTTGCCGCCCCGCTCATTTCCCGTTGTTCTACTCAAACCCGCGAGTTTCTCTGCGTCTCCTCGCGAGAGGGGGTATAAAAGCGCAGTGATTGCTCATTCTTATTTACAGTTCTTCCCGTTTAGCTAACCTTTTGTTTTCTTTATTTTCTTGTTCGCCTCACCCGCTTCCGCGTTCCACGCTCCGCCCTATAGCTTTAGCGCACTCTTTAAGTGCAATTCCTTTTATTGTTACTTTTAGTTTAATAAGATAAACATTTATTAACTCGAGACTCTTTTTGTGACCTAGTTCCCAGTGTGACTTGTCACATACAATGCATCACCCTTTCGTATGCATTACTGGTAGCAGCTCGGTACCGAAATTTTATTTCGGTCAAAAATCCACCGCTCGTTTTAATGCATGTTTATCGCCGCGCTAAATTGTCAATGCCCATTCATTGCGCTGGCTTCGCGTGGTTCATCCGGACAACGTCTTCGAAAGGAGTCGCGACCTTCTCGAGAATCGGTCTGGACAAGAAACCGCTGAGGAATCAACGACAAGCAAAGAGGAAAAGGGAAGAGCGAATTCGTCGAGGAATGGCGTCTGGTTCGGCTGTAGTCACGTAGTCGCGCTTTTCTTCGTTTCTTTTCGTTTCGCAAATCTTTCGATTTACTGTCGGGACGTAATTTCTTTCCGTCTTACAGCCCACCGATAACTTTATCGGGGGGTTTATAGTTTTCTTATAGGTAAAATCAGCTTTCATCGCAATTATGCAATCATTAACCGGATCTTCGGATTCGAACAACGAGCAGCTGGAGTCTTTTGGTCGGGACCCCGTGGTCAACATCGACGGATCGATCGAGAAGGCAGGAGAAAAGAGAGGCGGTCAGGGCGGTTGTGACCTCCACAAGCTGGGCATGGCGTCCCAGTCGGAGGCGAGCAACAACCTGACCACCCCTTCTTCTGCACCCCCAGTCACTCCCAGCCCACCCAATGCATCTGCAACTTCGGCAGAGGATACAGTAGCATACATGAAGGAGCACGAGCCTAAAGAAGACGGCACTGGCAACAGTGTAAAACAAATCGTGCGGGAAGGCGCCTTGGATTCGCTAGCCCGGATCAAGCACACCTTCAAAACTCAATCAGGAGCTGACTCAGCCCGGGAACATGGTCAATCGGACGTTGTTCAAAACGAGTCGGGGGGAATCGATATGGCAAAATCAAGGGGAGAAGACCACAATTCTTCTTCAACTTCCCCAAAATTAGTGACAGCCATCGCTATCCGAGAGGATGCCCTGGAAGGAATGGACCCAGGTATTCATGGGGAGCCAAAAACTCCAATCGACGTCGCCCATTCACAACCGGCGTTGAACAGGGAAGCTGTCGCAGCTTCAAGGGTCTTCGAGATGCACCCAACACAACATAGAGGGTCAAATCAAGGACAAATAGCAACAGGGACAATCAAAACCCAGTCAACTTCATTGGCACACAAAACGGACGTCATCAACAAACTCAAAACACCAGAGGAAAGTCCAACCGACGCCGGAAAGCAACGCAATCCGGACGAGCACATCATTGTGCGAATCGCAAATGGAGAAGAGAAGAGGAATGTCAGTACCTCTTCAGGAAACGAATCTACCCCAACCCACATCGATGACGTAGTCAACCCAGCCACCCAGCATGGAGACAAACACGTACTGCAAAAACCACCGACACAAGAACAGAGAGGAGGAGCTAGCAACCAACATATTTCGTTTGGAAGTCAGTCACTCAACACACGCTCGTCAAAGCCAGCAGTGGAATCAACAACGCAGAAAATCGATAACCCAATCCAAACCGAAAATCAGCGATCTCCCAAGAAAGCTGATAAACAGGACAGGGATGAGAAGAATCCTATCAGTCAACACGACAACCCGATTGTCAACAACAGTGAAGCAAGCAAGGCCAACGCAAAGAAGGCAAGAATCTTCACAACACCTTCAGCGGATCAAAACAACCAATCCAATGAAGAAGCCAAAGATCAACGATCCTCAAAAGGATCGACTGGCTCCGTGTCACACACCACTACCCCAGTGGATACCACTAGGAATACAGAGCAGTTACACGATCTTCCCGTGGCGGCTACGACCGAAATAGCGTCAGGCATGGCGACCTGTGCTTCGGCGACTAGCAACATGGGTAATGGCAAACAACCAACCAAACCAACCAAACCAACCGAAAGTCAACCACAAGTAATGGTAATCGACTACATACAAAGCAGTTTTAAGCTCGGTACACTACAACCGTTCACCGGAGTAGTAACAGACCCATACTTCTCGGACTGGATTCGAAAGTACAAGAATCAGATCGCAGCATCTGGAGAACAGGATACAGAAGAACCAGCAAAAGTCAGCAAATTCCTAACACACTTGGACGGCAGAGCCTTGGATCGAGCTGAAGACTTCAAAGCAGCAAACCCAGATATCACGCTGGAGCAGCTCATCAGCAAACTCAGGGACTACTTCGAGCACAAGACCTACCAAATGCAAGCTCGAGAACAACTCCATGCAATCCAGCAAGGGAAACACGAGAAAATAGAGGATTACCACGACAGGCTAACAAAGCTAGTCAAGCTCAGTTTCGGACACGATTTGGATGCGAAAGAACAGGACTACGTCAAAGAACGATTCATCAACGGTTTATTACCGGTAGTTGGAGCGTTAGTAGCGACGAGAGAAGCACACACACTTGAGGAAGCTTATAACTCAGCCATCGTATTGCAACCCTTCGCGAACAAATTGAAGGATATAACAAGTGATACGACAGAAACCAAGGAGACGGTGCTCAACATCGGAAAGCACACAGATGAGAAGGACTCACGAGAGGAACGACAACAGAAGAGTAATCTTTCGTCAAGGACCCACAAGAGTTCCACCCCCTTTGTTAACAGCAAGTGCTACCACTGTCAGAAGGTCGGACACATCACCAAGTACTGTTTCGACAAGCACGGACGGAAGGAAGCTGAACGCCGCATGCGCAGAGACAACGTCAAAACGTCAAAACCGAGGAAACCAGCTGAAAAGCACAACCAACACGGTGCAGCCGCCCAAGTCAAGGACAGAGGAGCAAAACGCACTTCAGAAGTCAAACAACTTGACAGCAAGACAGACGACACTGATGCTCAGATACCAATCAGAGCCAACGGCATGTCCACAGTCGCACTCATCGACACCGGAGCAAGCATCACAGCAGCAGGAAGCCAACATTGTGCATCGCTAGGAGTAACAAAGCTGGACCAGCAAGGAACCGGCTGCGCTACCGTTTTTGGAAACAACTCCGTCACTTTCATCGGGTCAGCACTCGTCACCATCACGATCGGATCGAGGAAGTACAAACACAGAGTCCACTTCACAGACGGACCTTGTACACCAGACAGCTACATGCTCATCATCGGTAGAGACCTTATGAAGAGAATGCCTCTTGTCAGCTTCGATATCAACAAATCAAAGCTCTACATTGGAAACGAAGTTTTTCCACTAGGAGTCAAGAAGTCCACAACGAGGACGTCACCCGCAATGGTCAATCAGATCGCAGCCAAGAAGGATATCACCCAAGTCCCAACCTGCATGGTCATACAAGCAGGACCAGAAGTCTTCACAGCCCATGGTTCTAGCAAAGGATTGAGTCTAGCAAAAGCACAGGAGAAGGACCCAGAGATTCAACGAGTCAAGCGGTTCTTGGAAGATCCATCTTCGACAGAAGACCTACCAGAACACTGGATTAGCATCGCACATCTTCTAGAAGTGTCAGAACACGGAACACTGATGATCAACTTCATCGAAACAGGACAGAAAACCATCGTTCCAGAGCAGCTCAAGAAGACAATCTACAAGTCATTTCACGAGAACGCAGCCAGCGGAGGTCACCTATTCTGGAAGAAATCCCTGGAAAAAGCACAAAGACGCTACTACTGGCCCAACATGCAGAAGAATTTCTTCGAGTGGACGCGTCAGTGCCTACCATGTCAACGAAGAAGAAGTGTACATCCATCAGCACGAGAACTTCAAGCCATAGTTTGTACAACAGCTGTCTTCGAGAAAGTTGGACTTGACCTAACAGGACCACTCAGAGAATCATCCCGTGGCAATAAATACTACATTAATGTGGTAGATTGGTTCACAAAATATGTCATCTCCGTCCCAGTGAAAGATGCAACAACGGACACTGTAACGAGAGTTCTTCTGGAGGAAGTAATTCTGAAATACGGAACACCAGCTCAACTGATCAGTGACAACGCCAGTGGATTCACATCGGGAGAATTTAACAACTTCAAAACCCTGTTGAAACTGGAGCATCACTTCTCTATCCCACATCACAGTAGAGGCAATGGAGCAACCGAAAGGACATTCCGGACATTCCACTCAATGGTTGGAAAGTACATCAACTGCAAGCACGACAATTGGGACACAATTCTACCATGCGTCACATTCGCTTACAACTCAGCAGTACACTCTACAACAGGAGAATCACCCTTCTACCTAATGTTCGGACGAGACCCAGTATTCACGATCGACAGAATGTTGAACGACCCACCAACAGATGAAGGAGACGATTACGCCTACACCGGTAACTGGAGGGAATGTATCACATCAACTCTCCGGAAAGCATGGAAATCCGCCGAGGATCACTCCCGTTTAGCGCAACTCGCCTATCAGAAGAGCGCAAACAAAGGAGCCCTTGGATCAGGAATCCGACTAGGAGATCGAGTTCTCATCAAGAATTACAAGAGCAAAGTAGGACAATCACGAAAATTGGTTCAACCCTATATCGAAGGATTTCGAGTAATCGAAATGTCAAGCAGCAAGAATTCCAGAGGAGAAGTAGTCATTCAACAGATCTCGGACCCAACAGTCACAAAGAGAGTCCATCTCAACCAGATCAAGAAGCACTACGTAGCCGAGGAAGAGCCAAGGAAGAAGAAGGACGCTAAGAAGACAAAGCAACCAACACAGGCCACTCCAGCAGAAACGACGGAGGAAGCGTCAGCAGACGTCGATGAAGAAGAGGCTTCGACACCCTTGGAGATTCTCAAGCCAACCCAGGACGTCCCAACACTTCCACTGAAGCTCAAGGAGATCAAGGAGATCAGGAAGAACAAAGCTGCAAAGGATAAGCAGATCAAGCAAGACAAGCTGGTCAAGCAAGTCAAGCAGAATAAGCAGGTTAAGAAGGATAAGCAGAAGCTAAAGGAAGACAAGCAGACCAAGCAAGACAAACAGGTCAAGCAAGATAAGCAAGACAAGCCAGCAAAACCGGCAAAAGCAGATCCACCAGCAAAAGAAGAACCGACTGGAAGGAGAAATCCTGAAAGACAACGACGAGCCCCGGCTCGATACTTGTAAAAGGGAGGAGCAGTTCCCGCTCCAACTAACAACAGTTTCACCGTCTACACTCACTCGCTAACTTCCAAAGTCACTAAAACCCACTCTTCACGTCAACAAACCAGCAAACCAGGCAGTCGGCAAGTCGCCCCGGCGACCGGCTATGACGGCATGGCGACCCGATGGCCGGCAAACCGGGAGGCCCCCTCTCCAGACGCCAACTCCATAACAGTCTTGAAGAAGCAAAACATCTGATGCAACATCAAGCATAATTAACCAGTCCAAAAGGAAGATCAACACCCAAAAGCAACAGCAACTACGAATAATCCTAGAAGAAGCACTCAACGAAGGAGGAATCAGGAAAACTTTTCTAACCGATTTCGTCATGTTTTGGACGATTCCATCACTCAACAGGCTCCGAAAAGCCGTACAATTTTGGGATTCAACACCAATTCGTCGCTTTCATTCGCTCAAGATCAACCGTACACAGGACTTCAATCAGTTCAAAAGCAACCTAACAGTCACAAGCTACTAAACGGATAACAACACCATATAGGACCCAAAGGACAAGGACACAGACAACACCACGTCAAGACAAGAGAGAAGTCTCATCGCTCTAACAAAAGTTCAAGCAGAACCGCAGGAAACATCAAATGTCAGACCACAAGGACCAGTATAAGATCCACCAACTCAAAGGGACACCTACAGTTCACCAATAACACCAACAAAGGACACCCAGAGGTCGGTCATTACAACCACAACAGGATCAGCAGGACTACAAGACAAGCAGAAAAGCAGCAAAGGACACCGTCAGGAATCATAAACCAATGCAATTTTCGTTAGATTCATTCTAAGCTTCGTTTAAGTATCCACCACAAACCCTTGTAAATTCCTATTGTTTCCCTGACCCAGTCTAGTTACCCTTAGAATTAGTTTGTTCCATTAACACCCATCCCCCATAACCATGTAAGAAGAGACGAGTCAGAAGAACAAGCCAAGGCACATCCAGTCAAACGGCACCGACACCAGCCTAGTTACACACCTCAAGCAGCATCACAAGCTCAAAGAGATCATCAACAACGCTCAGAAGGATTCCAAGTCCAACGTCAACCCGCAAGGAGAGCAACATCAGTATGACAAAGACACCATTAGCAGGAGACGAAGTCACGCAGCTGTCTCGTCAGGACAATCAAGTCAAGGACAACCTCAGCTACAGGCATACAGCATCAGAGTCAAACATACCACCTACGCTCAGCCAACGCCTACACAGCTAAGTCGTTATCCCGGACCCCAACAAGTTCAAGCAGGCAGGACAGTCAAAGTCAGCCAACAACTGTGAAAACTCTCACACCGGTCTACAAGGAAGGACAACAAGTCTACAGCATCCAGCCCAAGTTATCCAGCTATCAAGCCAAGCTATCAAGCCATGAGCCAAGCCACCTCTCATAGTCCACGTATCCATCGCCTACACGGAGTCGCCATACGATCAAGCCCAGACATCCAGACATGCAGACGCACGGACATCAGGATCATCCAACATCCAGTCACCAGTCAGCCGGAGAGCACAAGCACACCGTCACCACCGTTCAACAAGCTTAACTGCACACGAGGACGTGTGTCCCGTAAAAAGGGAGGTGTAAGGATTCCACCCTTACGCTATCGCTATCCCACACAGGAGTTAACCTTGTCTCACTCTTCAGTCCCAGACCCACTTCCTAACTCTTTCCCGTTCACTTGTTCCCTCTAAACCTCTGCGTCTCTCGCAAACCAGTTATCCCTCATTAATGTAAGCGCGCTCTAGCGCACTCTTGCCGCCCCGCTCATTTCCCGTTGTTCTACTCAAACCCGCGAGTTTCTCTGCGTCTCCTCGCGAGAGGGGGTATAAAAGCGCAGTGATTGCTCATTCTTATTTACAGTTCTTCCCGTTTAGCTAACCTTTTGTTTTCTTTATTTTCTTGTTCGCCTCACCCGCTTCCGCGTTCCACGCTCCGCCCTATAGCTTTAGCGCACTCTTTAAGTGCAATTCCTTTTATTGTTACTTTTAGTTTAATAAGATAAACATTTATTAACTCGAGACTCTTTTTGTGACCTAGTTCCCAGTGTGACTTGTCACATACAATGCATCACCCTTTCGTATGCATTACTATATGACAAGGTTTGAAAGCTGTGTATTTTCCAGGGCTGTTGAATCCGCTGTACTGATATTTTTCTTCGTAGTTGTTGTCAGTTTTGATATTGTCTTCCTCAATTGTAACACAGTCAACATCTGATACTTCTTTTGGTTCTACTCTAGTTGAATGGACCCAAGCCATCTTTTGAAATTGGATGGACCCGATAGAAAAGTCAAAAAGTTGGATGGACCCAAGAGAAAGATCAAAAACTTGAATGGGCCCAAGACAGGTACCTAAAAATTGGGTGGACCCAAAACGAACATTAATTAGAATGTTTTTTAGAACAAAAAATCACACAAAAACGGGTCCTCAATGAGTCATTGCCGTTCTTTGGAATTTTCGGGTTCACTCAATTTTCAGGCGCCCGTCTGGGGTCCATTCAATTTTTTTACCCCTCTGTTGGGTCCATCCAATTTCAAAAAATGGCTTGGGTCCATTCAACTACCGTAGAACCCTTCTTTTTAATCACTTTCACACTATCATAATGCGGTAAAATAGAAAACACGGTCTATTTATTTATTTTTTTTTCACCTGACACGCGATTTCGTTTCTAATCTATGTTTTGATATTCCATTACCTGCACTAAAAATTTTTGAGCGTCCACGCAGATATTTGTTTTCTATTCATGCAACAGAGCAAACCAAACTTCACAAATTGTGTGATTCGAGTCAAACAAAGAATCGATATACAGCTTCATCCAAAAGAAAAGAAATCCAAAAGAAGAGAATAGAGTTCATAGTGGAAATATGATATATTCGAAAAGCTCATAATAATTATGTGCAGGTTGGGGATAATTGTTGCACCTGGAGGGGAGAAGATGAGGATTATATTAGGGTGTTCCATAAGTCTTTGACACTTATTTCATTTTGTCATTGCTCGAAACCTCCGGATTTCTACAAGAGCGGAATCTCTCAAGCTCCAATGCGCTGGAACAAAGTCAGACACTCTGATGGATGAATACAATAATCATTGAAAATTGTCCCTTTTGAATGAAAATAGTAGAAAAATTGAAAAATGCTAAAGACTCATGAAACAACCTAATAGAACTCGGGAAACGTGTTGTAGATAAGGAATATTGGGAGTAACAAAAGGTTCTTAAAACATATAATTAATAGGGGATTTCGAAATCATGAATGTAGTCGTTGATGTCAGGAAGATTGTGAAACTCCTCCATGAGTTCTTGAAGTTTAGTTTGGCTCTCGTTAGTGAATAGTCGTTCGCCAAGATCAATGATTTCAGCGATCATTACTATCATAAATCGCAAATCGGTTATGATTTCGTTGCAGTTGACGGGATTCTTCTGTTCCTAATAACAAATATACAAATATTTAGTTTTAGATTAACTCACAATGAAATCCTGGAAATTACACAAATGAATCTGCCATTTTATATAAATTGCCTGGAATAGTTTTTTTGTGAAACTCAATCGATACAAGTTGAACTCACAATTTCCCAAGAAGGTAAGTTTGTTTTGCAAATAGTCATTGTCCGTGGTGAAATCAGAAAAACACCTGGAAAACTGCAGTTGTAAAATCGACGAACCGTGCTTTCAATACAAAATACAAAGCTTTGATGAGGGTGGGATGAATAGTCAAATATAATTTTTTCGAAATTGAGAACTCGAAGGGGCATAATTTCGAAATTTTGACCTGTTACATTTCACCGTTGAATTCACGGTGAATATCTCGAGAGTATCAAACAAATATTACGAAAAAAAATTGCAATATGCAATGAAGCTCGGGATCGAATATTTTGGCTACTGTTAGAATCATCAACACGTCTTTTTATTTCTCAAAGAATTATTCAAACATCAGCGAAATTGTGAATGGGGTCGAAAAACTCGACATTTCTTCTATCGCTTATAAAGAAAAACAAAAATGTAAAATAGATTCAAGGAAAATGATAATAGTGAATGAAATGTTGTGTGTTTCCCTTTTTATTCTTTCTCGCTGAGACAGAAAAGTGAAATGCGTAATAACCACGAGGAAAGGATTTGCACTGGTTTCATCTTTTATTTGAGCACCAACAATTACCGAATTATAATTTGCGAGTAGATATGACGAATTTGGAAATAACGCGTTTTGCATGATGCCGTATGAATCGAATGCAAAAATATGGTTTACACTCAGACAGTTCAATTTCTCGTGGAGCATATGTTCATAGTTTACTGGAAAATTTATGTTTTTTTCCTAGCTGACAATTTACATTAGCAACGGTTCAGAATCATTGCGATCGTGAATTCTAATGAGAAATAAAATGGAATAATGAAACAACTGTATTCTAAAAGACATTTTTAAAAAATCGATGGACAATTGATTAATGTGACAAAAATATCTCATGTTTGAAGCAGAATTCACTGAGTGAGAAACTCGTAGATGCTGTGCCATTTGTCTAGGTACTGGGTGAGAAGCATTTGATCGTCTCGATTGTAATTACGTCTTCCGATGAGAATGATCATCTGAAGATTCCTTTTCATGCGACTGATAAGAGCGTCGTCTCTTATCCAATAGTATCCTTGACTAGCCTGATAAAGAAACACAACTTTATTTTGAAAATTAATGAGGCCAACCTGTGACGTTTCGCAAAATAGAGACATTTCGGAAAAGTAACGTTTTACGTCCATACAGCCCGAACCTGGTATGACTCGCCTGTTTGTATACTTAGCCCCTTGTGAGCACGATCAAACTTTAATGTGGAACAAATTAAGTAATTTTCTAGGTCCAGTAAGATGTGATTTTACTGGAAGTCCAAGACAATCAAGATTTACAAATGACGAAACGTATATTAACAAATGGGCATTTCATGAAAAAACTATTCGCAAAACACCACCTTTTCAGATTGTCAACAACTGGCGAAACGTCACAGTTTTGAAATGAGATTCATGGAAAGGCTTCGAAACTACAAAAACTAAAGCAATTTTGACAAATATACTGATCAAGAATGAAAAACTGCATAAAAGTAAATAATACTTCTAATTCAGCCAGTGTGAATTTTCATTTGTGAATGTCTCAAAAGAAGATTTTGAACTTACCAAACCTTGGCGGGGAGAAATGGCGAGGTTGAGCAAACCGGTGTAGCTTCTCTGAAACGAGAAACAATCTATCGCAGTTTAATTACGATGAATGAAGTACCATATCCTCTGGATTCAAGTTAAGTCTATCCGGAAGTCCAGGCATTGTAGTTCTCAGAAGAAACTGGACTAAAAGAGACGAACACCTGAAAAAATTTTTTTTGGAAAGTTGGATCCATCATCTGACGAACAAAGTCGTGAACTTGTCTCAAACACGGGAAAAATGATGAGGTAGATTAACACTGAAGAGAATTATATTGATATAAAAGCTTTAATCATCAAATTAACTTAATTACATTCAAATCAAAAAAAATCTGCTTGTTTTACTACTGTTTGAGAAAATAACCTTGAAAAGAAAACAAGAAAAAAGTCAATCGAGTTCATTGACGCAATGATGTCAAAGCTATACATCATTGTCTCCCGATTCATTCATTTTTGGTTCAACAAGTGTGAAATCTGTATGATTAATAATAGTGAACCTGACGTCCTTCTAAAATAAATGAGTGTGGAGGAACGAGCCTACCAGTGTTCTTGCGCAACAGGTAAATAAGAAGGAAACGGC
>GL379794.1:341165-429811 GCA_000143925.2 Caenorhabditis brenneri
CTTAACTCTGGAGGGTGGCCGCCTAAAAGCAAACGCTGACGGCTACGGCCACCGTGTCCCCAACCCCAAAGACCGCCGTATTCACAATATATGAAAATCAACAGTTTTGAGATTGTGTTTAACGAGCTCTATCTGGCTCGGAAATAGTTGCAGAAAACAACTTTCAAGCCAAGTAACAGTTATCGGCAACATGGCACATGCTCAAAATCATCCAAAATCAACTGAAAAAAACCATATTGATACATAATTATGGTCAGTACTGTATCACAAAAACGTTTCAGAGAGATTGAAAATGCAAGAAAAGAAGCGAAAACGCTTCTTGTCTCTGCCTGGCTCAAACGCCACGAAGATCTGTTTCGAAAGAAACAAATTGGACAGAGACCGAAACCGTTCAATTATAATGGTCTTCGTCGAATGACCACAGAGAGGGAACGGTGCGATTTCGAGGGAAAAATGGAGACCTCATTATATGAGCACAATTTTTCAAAGGAGGAGTGGGAAAAAATAAAAATGTTAACTACCGACATGCGACGAATGAAAAATGTAAAAAGCATCTTGGTTTTTGCTGAAGTAACCGAAATTGTAAGTTTAGTTTGGTTGCACAGTAACTGTGACACATCTGTCGAAATAACTGTCTGCTATTAAAATGAATGCAAATTTTTGTTTTCAGAAGCCCGAAAGCAAAAAGGACAAAAATAAGAAGATGAAGGAAAAATCCAAGTGAGACAAAATGAATAATGGACATTCAAGGCCCATTTCTATGTGTGCATACATTCGAATTATTTTGACGTTGTTTCTTCTTCTTCTTCTTGTTCTTCTTCTTGTTCTTGTTCTTTTTCATGTCAATCTTTTTTCTTTTTCATATTAGTTATCAGTTTTGTTGAAAGAACCAAAATGTCATTCTCGTGTAAAAATGTGAAATCCAAAAGTCATAAAACTAACTTTTTTCCCCATCTACATTTCGTTCCGATTTTTGTTTGTTTTTTTTTGTTCATTGAACCGCTATGGGTTTTGAAAATAAATCTTTCGTAATTGAAGAAACTGGGCAGAGAAAAAATCAATTTTTCAGAAACAAGTGTCAAGCATATGACGCGCTTGCGAGTTTAATAGACGGGTGATTCTACTGTTTTTTCGGAGAAATAGTTTTTTTTTTTCGTTTGGCCGGATCTTAAATGAGGCGTTCCACTATAAAAATCGCCTATAAGATATTTATACCATCGGATAAAGCTCGGCGAGTTACATTGGAAACCCTCTTGGAGGTATGGTCGATCATCAGATTTAGATCACGTAAACAGCGCTCAAAGTCGTCGCTTCGTCTTCGCCCTCAGTGTTAATTTTCACGCTGGCCAATTTCTTTGCCCTCCCATTTTTTATCTCGCTCTCGGGAACATGTGTTAGAAAATAGCTCCTATCTTCGAAATGACCAGTTTTAATAAAAAGTGCAATTCTCAACAACTTTCTAGTTGACCGTTTTTCAAATTGTAATCTGTGGATCAAGTTATGAGCAGTTGAAGTAGAGGTTGAAGAAAGTGAGCTTGTTGAGATTAATTGGTTCTGATAACTGAAAATCACTTCGTAACAGGGGTAATAATTGTGATATTCAGAGTTACTAATGTTCCTGGAGTAAATTGACATGAATTAACTCATTTTCTTTAACCTCTATTTCAACAGCTCATAACTTGATCCACAGATTACAATTTGAAAAACGGTCAACTAGAAAGTTATTGAGAATTGCATGTAGAACAACTTTGTAGTTGATCACTTTTTATTAAAACTGGTCATTTCGAAGATTGGAGCTATTTTCTAACACCTGTTCCCGAGAGCGAGAAAAATAATGGGAGGGCAAAGAAATTGGACAGCGTGAAAATTAACACTGAGGGCGAGGGCGAAGCGACAACTTTGAACGCTGATTACGTGACCTAAATCTGATTTTTGACCATACCTCCAAGAGGATTTTCGATGTAACTCGCCGAGCTCTATCCGATGGTATAAATATCTTATAGGCGATTTTTATAGTGGAACGCCTCCTTTAATCTGGAAAAGCATTGTTCAAGGGGTTTATTGTCAATTAACAGATCATCTCAATTTGACTACGTTTCAATCTACGATCTCCGGCATCAGATTCTTTTTTTTAGCATATCTAAGAGCATGCCTAGAACCAGCACATCACGTGAATTGCACAAATACCACGAACCTCTCCACGACTTTCACTCTCCCACAATACTCACACAAACCGTTCTGGACAAATGTTTCCAAAATTGAATAAGGTTCTATTCAAGATTTGCACCTTTGATTCGATAACGATATGTGTCTAATAAAAGCGAGCTTTCAGCGTGTTTCAATGTTGTTACAGTTATACTGTTTTCAATATTGTTCCGGAAGTTTTTGTTTACCCGTCCTGTGATTAGACACTTTCACTAGTCACTGTTCTTTGTTCGAGTTTATTTTACACGTTTTGAAGCTTTTTGACAACTTTTATTTATTTAAAAAAACAACATTTCAAAATGGTAATTCAGAAATGAAAACAGGATAAATTGAATTATCGAACGTGTGTTACGTGGACAAAAAAACCAACAAAAACATTTAAAAAATAGTATACCCATGAGGAGTTGAATGAAACCCTAATAACAGAATGATTTTAGGAGAGAAGTGAGACGAAAAAAAGATAAAAAACAAACCAAGAAGAACATTGAAAATGGTTGAAGAAGAATTGGAATATCAGCATGAATTGAATATTGACGTACAAAACTGTTGGGATGGATGCAGGTTCAGTTCTTTCAGTGCTTCAATTGATATGTGGAAGCTTGGTTTGACAGTTAGCCCTGAAAAACCGTAGTCAAGTAATTGAGACAACAAATCGAACTTAGAAAAAACTCGAAATATGCAAAAGTTTGGCGTATCTGAAACTTACAAGCTTTATTATCACAAAGGAACCTTAATTACTTTCGATTGATAGTATAAAGATAGAATGGGATAGGCTTATGCGTCCACGAAACACAATCTTCACCAATACAGTGCATGACCTTTTCATTCACAAACGTTTCGACGTCTAAAAACATTATGATTACAAAATAAAATCACAGAACCTCTCACCATTCAAGTCTTGGACAACACCGATTGTGTTTCCAGTCCGATCGGCTGGGAAAAGCCTTTTTGTGGTAATGATGCGTCTTCCGTTTTCACAGAAGACTAACATTCCCTTGATTTTGGCCATCAGATCGTCTGGGAATGAGAAGTTGTTCATGAAGATCACTGTTGCTTGGCGAACTTCATTTAAATATTTCGTCTTGGTGCAGTCGTCGTGGATTAGTTCGAATGGCTTATGTCTTTTCCCGATGTGGGAGAGAATTCTGGAAAGATTGTCAAATTACTCTCGATCGCATTCTTTGCTTAATAACCTACCTTGAGAACCAATATTTTTGTTCTTCGGCTAAATTGGCCGGGGTGTCAAGAATCTCGATCCCAATCGACCTTTTGATCGGTGTGATCAGAGAAGCCAACATAACCAAATTCCCAATGCCACTTCCTATATCAAGAAATACATCCTTCGGTCCTAACTCCAATTCCTTGAAGATGCTCGCCATTTGGCGAGGTGTTACTTCGCCATATGTCTGTAAGTGAAACATTATTGCAAAGCTGGTATCATTCATGAGTGTTTGGTTTGTATTGCTCCTCTTAAAAGGAGAGCATTAAAAAAAACTTATGAGTTTAGAATGAACAGACATGCAACTTCAAAACAATAATGAATTGATACTTGTCTGATCATCCATATTAAATTTCCATAATTCATATTTTTATACCTAGGAGTTATAGTGACTTACCGTGTCATTTCTTCCCGCTCTGAGAACGACTGGGTTTGGGACGGCCATGCTGTAGGCGAAATCCATAACATCAATCGCATCCGCCAAACTCAACTTGCGCGAGTTTTGAAGTGCCTTGAATCTCCGAGGATAGTTGAGCTCGTGGTGCTACAAGCATATAAAATTCATTTCGGTATCACCTAACTGTCAATTTACCCGATTATTTTTTATTTCTTCGAGCTGGATATTGAAGATGGTGATGAAGGAGTGGAATTCGTTATAGTTGCAGACGAACTTTTCCTTTTTCCATTTGTAAGGCGTTGGTACACCCAACATCCTTGGAATCCCATCATAAATTCTGAAAACTCGCCAGATATGAACGTGTTTGCACATAAAAACTAATAACAGAAAGAACGTTACTATTTTCTCAACTCTAACTGTGTCAATGAACACTACTTCAAAATTGCACTACTATGAGTTTTTCATTGCGAATTTAGATAAGAATACGAAAAACTAAAGTTTTCACAATGATACTAACTTAAATGTAACTAGCGAGCAACTATAGTACTCACGTTTCGATAAAACGAGCTAAAGCCTCGTAAACTTGCTTCATGTTTCCTGGAAAATGAAGCGATTTTCCGTTCGGAGCAACTGCATTGAGCACAAATGGATCTACTGGAACAGGCTGCATTGGTCTTCGAACTCTTGGAACTGCAGCTCCTCGTCGTCCACCTCGACCAGCACCACGACCACCACGAGCAGACACATGTGGACTCGGTATCGAAATTGATCCGTTTGGTTGGTTTAAACCAACAGCTTGGCCACTCGGAGCATTTTGAGTTTGCACTGAGTTACCAACCACAGCATTTCCACCAACAGTCGCAGTTCCAACAGGAGAAAAGTTTCTGCTTCTCAGAGCACTGCCGCCAGCTCCACGCTTTCCACGAACAGTTTGAGCAACATTTCTGTTTTCGTTGCTTCCATTGCTACCTCCATCAGCATTCACACGTCCAACAGATGTTCTAGGAACACCACCACGTTTTCCACCACGTCCACAAGCAGCAACCGGAGCCATATTCGACAAAATGTTCTGAAAAAAAGCAAGCCTAATTGGGGTGGAAATTCTCACTTGCAGGGAAAATTTAAAAGGCGAAAGAGTGAAAACTTTTAAAAACAAGGAGGATTGGCGCATTTTACCGTACATCGCAGTCGGTAGTGATTTTGGAGATCTTTCAGACCGGCCCCCGTTTGAACCCACCAGGGGTACTTCCTGAAGGCAAAATACTAAAGCTACGAGAAAAGGCAAAACAAAAAAAGCTGGAGCAAAAACTATGGAAAATTGAAGGCGAAAAAAAGAGAGACATCAGAAAGGAGGCATGGAAACGTAAGATGACAGCCACGAAGAACTAATCTTCAAAAAACAAGACAGTGGACGAGAACCAAGGGGAAAGCAGATGCTACAAAAAAAATTCAATAGCAGATGAAGAAAACGACATGAACTGTGAAATGCAGATGGAAACACTCAAGAGCCATGGAACAGAGTAGACATAGGTCTCGACATATGATGGAAACAGCGAGAGGTAAAAACCCATGGAAGTTACCAAAAACCAAGTTCATGAGCCACTGTAGACCGGAGGCAGAAAGTACGAAAGACAGAAGACAAGAAACTTAGAAAACAAGAAATGGAAGCCACTGAAGACAAAACTTGTACTCACAGGCCACAAAAATGGTAGGAAAAGAACGAAATTCACTAAAAAGAGAGCCACAGCATGCAACAACCACGGAGGAGGTAAAAAAGTTATGAAAGACAGTAAATGGAGACATCCAAAAAAGAGACTTGACACGGAAATTCGAAAAAAGAAGCTTCTGGAAACCAGAGTTGAAAACCGATGATAAACAAAACAGGGAATCTGAAGGAAAGGTGTACACTAATGCTGGGAAGTTGTGATATTTTTCAATTTTTGGAAGGAAAGCAGACTTAGAACTCTATAATTGTGTGTTGAAATGTTGCAGCTGAATGTAAAATTGCGTTCCTAGAATAAATTTCAATAGATGAAACCTGACTTCCAAGACCTAGTGGTCACTGATAAGAATACACAAGATTGGGATAACAGGATAACTGCAAGCGGTAAGACTTTTTCAAAAGGAAAAGCACCCGAATAGCAAGGTTATCGCGATATAAAAAGGAATGAATTCACGTGATACGGTATCAATGGCCTATCCCCCTTGACGGCGGAGTAGGACACATGAACCAAACTGTCTTACTTCGCCGCCAAGACGGCTATTCCTTTGCGCATTACCATTCTCGCGGCTTAAATGCTGGAGCAAAAAATGAGAAACCGATAAGGCGGCTATTCCCTTGCGCATTATCGTTTTCGCGGTTCATCTATTAGAGCGAAAAAATGAGAAACAACATGGCAAGAAACTAGAGTAAGACAACATAATACATGAAGAGAAACGAATTGATCCACTCGAATCAATTTCACAGAAATACATATTCGATTAGAAGAAAAATGAGTAGACCTTTTAAAAGCGATTTGTCTGAAATATTTCCATCCACACACAAGAATCAAGAATGATCTAGTTTCACGATAATGAAATCAATGCACCTAGTAGCAACGGTATGTTGCAAGCAAATCAATTGTAAACATTCGAAAAAGGAATAATCAAACCTACAATATTAGTCATCTCTTCAAGTAAAAGAACATCTGAGCCATAATAAGTAAAAGCTTTTCGAATAGAAACTTGAAAGAAAACCAAAAAGTGATAAGAGCATGCCTGACACAAAATAAAATGTAAATGACATTGGGATGGTGTGTGCCCCTAGATTAGGTAATACCTACTCCACCTCCTTCCCTTTTTGGAGAAAAGACGGCAAGTCAAAGAGCAAGTCACATAAAAACAACTGTTGCAATTTGCCGACCTGCCGGTCCGCTCTTTACCGCACAAGCGGCTGTCCCTTTTCCAAAATCGCACCTACTCGAGAGAATGTGGACCTCCCGCTGTGCACGCTCTTTCAAAAATGATAGTAGTCCCAAAGCAAATCAAGAGATATCCTTATAAACCCATGAGGAAAGGTGCCAAATGATCTTGGTGTCATCCACAGCCATTCTTCCGGAATTCATTGAGAAAAACGCCTCAGGACAGCTAGACAACTAATGGCAAGCAAATATCTGGTGACTGTATTCTAGGAAAAAAAACGTTGTTTAAAGTGAAAGCTGAGTTCGACTCTCAAAATGAAGAATGATTTGAAAAGCAACATTTTGAGAACGAAGTATGGATGAATTGAGTTATTGAAGGTCTGTTGTTTTCGCAAGAAAAAAATTAACAAAAAAAAAAGTCAGTATACCCATAAACACTCTAATAAAAACCTGAGAACGCAGTTTTCTCAGAAAAGAAATTTCACAAAATAAATACTCGAATTATCGAAAACAAAACAAGTAAAAACTGCCACGTATATACACGTTTCGGATACAGTAATGGAACACTCTTTAGTCCTCCAGAATAATTTAAAAAACTTTGGACAAGCAGTGAATTCAAACAGTTTGAACTTTGCATCATAACTCCCGTATGAATCCCATCAGTGAGGTCAAACTTTTGTGGAGTGTTACTATGTATTAGGGTTGCAAAATAAAGTATATGATCAAATGTAGTCCCATCTAGTTGGGTGGATAAACGCGTCAAAGTAATGGACAGTTACTTACATGCCAACCTATTAGTATGTTGGAGAACATCTGAGACATGATAAGTACAATCTTTTTGAATAGAAACTTAAAAGTAAACCACAAAGTGATGTGAGCATGCCTAACACAAAATGATATGTAAATGACACTGGAGGGTCCTTCTCTTTTTGGTGGAAAGGCGGTGGATGAGACATCGAGCCACATGAAAACGATTGTGGTGATTTGCCGCCCTAGCGGTCTCCCTTTGCAACCCAAGCGATGTCCCATTCCTTTGCGAATCACCGTTCTTGCGGTTCACTTGCTGGAGCAAAAAGTGAGAAACCGCCAAAGCGACTATTCCTTTGCTCATTTCCCTTCTCAAAGTTTATCTATCAGAGCAAAAAAAAGAGAAACAATTAGAGTAAGACAACATAATGAATGGAAGAAAATGAATTGAACCACTCTGATCGATTTCACAAAAAATACATATTTGATCAGAAGAAAAGTGAGTAGACCTAGAAAGTTTTTATATGAATCGAAGTGCTGTTTGTCTGAAATGATCTTATCCCGACACAAAATGTATTTGCACAATGCAAAATCAAATGAAAAGGTAGGGTAATGAATCTGAAGGGCAACGATAAACGAGCAAAAGGAGCTTGAATTTGAAAGTGGATTCCCGATAAAATTTGCCAAATATGCATACAGAAGGCACGTTTCTACTGACATGACTGCTTATCTTCACAAAAAACAAAGGTACATCATTTCAAACTTGAATGTTTGGGATAATACGGAGTATTGGAATCCAGTATGATACAATCATCAGAAACTCAGTGAGCAGAAGACGACCAGATTTTATGAATAACGAAATTCTAGTAGAGTGCCGAGGAAAACAGTACAGATAAGTAATCGAGCAGTTTGCTTGAAATTTTTTTTGGAGAGATTACAAAGAATGGATAATTTTAGAACTCCAAGCTAAACCTCTGATCCCTTCTTCTTGAACATTTCTGCTGCGCCTATTTTTTCTCTGTTTTCCATATTTATTTCTGTTCTTATTTTTGACAATAGCATGCCCCGATTTCTTTTGTTGCTTGCTTAACGGTGTCAAGGTTGAAGCGGTGAGTGGATCAAAATTCAATAGCTAGGAAAGAAAAAATCCCTTTCTCTCTTTCTAACTGTTTTCTGTTGGAATTGAAAACGTGCCTATAAAAGTGAATGTCTTTCAAAAATATCAAATTTAGGAGAAAAATATCGTGAAATGGTCTCAAAAATTTAGAATAGAGAGTAACTCAAAAACGAAAAAATATCGGACTGATTGCAGCATTGTCAGTGGAATTGTTGAAGTTTTGGTATTCGAACTTGAAGAAATAAAACAACCCACCCAAATATTCAATTTTGTAGTTTTCAACGGCTTTCTAATTATTTATGTACTGTACTTCCCATGAACATTTGTTTTTTTTATTTCCTGATATGTTGTATGAAAGCAATCACACTGTCATAATTTAAGATTATTTCTATTCTTTCAAATTGTGATTTCATGAAACGGTGGCTAACAAGCGTTCTGTTTCCCTATTCATTCCAAAGCTCATAAAATCAATTTGAGAATTTTTTATAGAATTAAGTCTTGATGTAAAAATAATTGAGCACCCACACATAAAGAAGAAAGTGAAAAGCCGCAAAAAAATAGAGACAGCCTAGGGGGAAAGTGACTTATGGCCAAAGGTCAAGATAATATTAGCATATTAAAAAAACGGTAAAAAGAAAAGGCCACAATGACATGACTGCTACTGTTGAACAGATAGCTTTTTGGGAAATATGTGATCAAACAGAAAGAGTTTGTAGGGGTATAAAACGGAAGAAAAAAAAAGGACATTTATAAATCATGAAAATGAAATTATTTTTAGAATTAGAAGCAAAATAAAAAAGAATGCAAAACTTTGTAGCTGAACGGTAAGATGTAGACGAGAAAAACGAAAAACACTTATAAAGACAGGATGCCGACAAAGGTGACCGCGAGTGACAAGTCACAAAGCAAGAATGGTCAAACAAAAAAGGAGAATCATGACAGAATTGAAGGAATGTTGGATGAAAAAATTTGAAAACGGGGATCATCAAAACATGAATACAAAAATTCATGCCTGATTTGATGGATTCGAATGGCCAGATGTCGGAAAAAGAAAACGGCTGCCTAAATGACTCCAGCAAGAAAGCAGAAGTGACCTGAAAGAACTTTTTTATTTTGTGTTAAGAAATTGGGGGGAAAATAAACAAAATGTGGTAAAATACTGGAGAAATACTTGAAAAAATGTGGTAAGAAACTGGGGAAATAATGAACAAAATGTGGTTAGAAACTGATAAAACGTTTTACAAAATGTGGTAAGAGACTAGGGAAATAGTAAGCCAAATGTGGTGAGATTTTGCCCAGTTTTCCCCAAGAGTTTTCTGTTTTTCTTGTCAGTTGGAATGTGATGAGCCCATGAATTTGTGAACCACGTTCTATTTTTTTGAAAATTTATTCAAGAAGATAAAAACGAATGTACAAGTTGGAAATGGGAATGAGAGAGAGAGAGAGACACGAGAACTTTGAATATTACCGTAAACACCCCAGAGACACCGGAATAATGCTACGAAAAAGTGTTTGAACATGAGGCAATTGATAGAATCAATTGATCTTGGAGAAGTTCCAATTAAAAACCTTCCTCCATTTATCTGCATCAGAATTTGGAACTTTTAAAAGAAAGGCTAATTGCTCTTCAGGAAATTCGAAAGAAACTCCATTTCTCCTTTGGACTTCTTTGAATCCCCCCGATTTTATGCTCCACCCTGCGAGAATTTTCGAATCCTTTTTCTCATAAAATTCGAACCATTTGTCGGCTGGGCGGAAAACAACATAACCGACATTTTTTCCCAGAAGTGTAATTGGCTTTCCTTGACTTTTCCTGAATTGAGTAAAATTTATTAATGTTGTTTTCGTATCTCTCACTTTAATTTTGCTTTTCCGGAAACTTTCGAAGATTTCATGTGTTCTTCAGCGTCCGTTTTTGTCAAGTTGGAGTTGATTGGTTTTTTGAACAGCTGGATATTGCCAGTCTAAAAATCAACTGTGTTCACACCCATATTTCAGAAACACTCACTTCCTTGGAACTCAATTGAAGACCGCTCATGCTGCTTGATGGATGGTTCTCAGGAAACAGTAAGCCGTTGTCGACTGTAAACAAGACTCTTTTCACCAACGTTTATCATTATCAAAACTTACATCTCATTTTGATTTTGTTGAAACAATCAGGGCAGACTAATTTTGTCTCGAAATCATGGGCCTCCACTGGCGCTTCTCCACAACATTTTTTGCAGATGATCTGGAATTATAGTTATGACATGCCAAGTAAAAATTGTCATGTTCCTATTTGCCAGAAATGTGTGATGTTTTTTGTCAGACTGTCTACATGGTATTGGATCCGTTATTAGTTAACTGAACCTAGTTTTGCACAGTGTTGCCACTTTAAAACGTTTTTTTTTTCGAAAAACTAAGATCATTAACTGAACCTGATGTTTTTTCTTGAAGAAAGGTTCTCCAAAACTAAGCGTTTCCTTTCACGGAGAAGCATTACAAAAAAACGCAAAATGAGAGATTTACACTCAGTTTTCTATGTCACACCAAAAAAGTAGTGGAGTTACTTCAAAAGTTAGTACGAGTTTTCATTAACGCACAGATTATACTTTTCATAGCTCTCAGTGATTGAAAAAAACTCACCCAGCCACAACTCATGCATATTCTTTTTTTCTCCTTCTTGCCGAACTCTGTGTTGCAGTTCTTCATCATACAATAATCGGAAGCGAGGTCTGACCGGAAATCCGCTGTCCACACAATATTTTTGAATCCAAAATCCGCAACTGTTCCCGAACTGCTCTCCCCATTCGTCGCATCCTGGTTGTAAGTGATTGTGGAGGCCCTTCTGATTTCACGGATGGAAGAGTCGTGTTTCGCACAACTCTCGGTAATTCTCATTTGATGCTCCTTAACATTTTTGTGAGCTCTTCTCATGTACTCAAAATAATCCTTGTGGCAATCCCGCTCTTCGAAATAGATAGTGATAGCTTTTTCCTTTGTCCGAATTCTCAAATAGGTCTTCTCGAATGCACAGCCTTCCATGTCAAGATCTTCAAACGGGAATTTGTCCGCTTGTTTGATGTCACTTTTCAAATTGAACTTCTTGTTAACATCTCCTCCTTTCTTCGATGAGAGTAGCCACAAGCAATCGCTAAACAAGACTGCATAACGAAATGATTTCTTTTCATCAAGGATCACAGCTGCTCTATTTTTATAGACAAGTCTTCTGTTGTTGGAGAAGACATTGTATCCCTGAAAAACAAAATTCTAAAAAGTATGAAAAAAGTTTCACTTTTTGTTTGTTCTTTTGAACTACTGCAACCCACCTCGAAATGCTTCTGCATCACTTCCAATTCTTCGAGGCGAACTCTTTCAACCCGGGCATTAGCGAGAGAAACGTTCTGTTTCACTTTTTCAATTGCTTTCTTTGCTTTCTCCTTCTCTTCACATTCTGTATTTTCGAAGAGCTTCAGATATTCATTCAATGGCAGTTGAACGCGCGTAAGGCTTTGAGCCACTTCGAGGATCCTTGTTTCCGTTAAGAATTCTTTCTTCTTCTCCTCCTTCTTCTTCTCCTTCTTCTTCTCCTTCTCCTTCTTCTTCTCCTTCTCCTTCTCAATTACTTGATTGTTCTCGAACTGAAAAAAATTAATCATACTATACAAATGAGATCGTGTGTTTGAAAAAATGTTAGATTACAAACCTTTTTGACAGCTTTCTTAAAACGCTTATCGGATTCTCTCCTATTTTTGAATTCTTCGTAGAAGATTTCTGCATTACTCAAATAAGAAGTGAAGCATCGTAGTTGGTCAGCATTTCTCAAAATAGCGTCACTTAGATTTGGGGAGTTCGAGTCCCACTTTACAAAAACATTATTAAAATCATCAAAAAAGGGTTGCATCATTGGGATGATGCTTAATAATTGTTTTGATATGCGAAGAACAATATGCTCGGTTCCGTTGTCTGGAGTAAGAAGATCAACACCTTTTTTCTTGCCACGCTCCATCAAATGTTTGGGAAGTTCCTGAAAAAAAAACAAGTTAAAGGAGGTGGGAACTTTCGTTGTATTGAGACTCGTATTGAGACTAAAAAAGGCCCCGGCCCTCATAGGCAAACAGAGTCGGCGCGCTTGTCGGCACGTATAACGCAGCCGGTAACGCTTTTGGTGTTCTGCCAAATGGACCCTAAGTTCAAACCCACCAGAGGTATCTACTGTCAAGTTTTCAGAGAAATTATTTTTTTGAGTTCCGCCCTCCTTTAACGTGCTTCAAGCAAATTGGCAAAAATAAATTGTTTTATTTTATGAATTAAATCTTTTTATGTTATTGTTCAACTGTGGATCACGTCAATAAAATCTTTGTGAAGCACAAAACTCTGTCACATTCTTCGTCTTAACACGTTCTTCTACTCTCCGACTCAAGATGAAAACTGTCGTGTACTATTAGAGAGCACGTCAATTGGTGACCCAGGCAAGGCTCGAACCTGCAATCTTTTAGACATCAACCTAATTTCGTCTACAACAACTAATGCCCCTCGTTTCAATCGAGGTCTGTCAACACCATTGACAGCTCCTCCAGGAAAGTCACTCGCCTTCCGATCACAACATCCTACCGAAAAGCCTAATATGGACTCCAACACGAACCACAGAAACTGGTTCCAACTTCCAACAACGAAATGAAAACACCACTAACATGGTCGTCACTGAGAAACTGGAATCTACACCGACTGAATCCTCATTCGTTGCAACAATCACCGAAGATCAACAAATGCCTATCACTCAAGAACCAGGCTGCCAATGACTTGACAATAGTGTGAATTTTCCACCAAATCTCCGTCGATGACAGAGATGGGGATTCAATCATAGCAAAGGTTCCCTTTGATAATGGATCAGGTCGTAGTTACATTTCTTCAGCAATTTGGTTGGAATTGGACACTCCTGTTGATTCGAAACAATCACTTCATTTGCAAACCTTTGGCAACAGCACCAGCAGAGAAATTTCATACCAAAACTACTCGTTTCTTTTAATCTTACCAGCTGCAAAAGACGTTCCATGCTCACAGAAATTCCCCTCATTACTGTCATTGCTAATTGTGTACCACTGACTAAGAAAATCGTATCAAGCCTCATAAATTCTGATCAACTGGGTCTTCCTAGGATTCAATCAACATCAGAGATTTTGATTGGACTGGACAGCATGTATCGAATCCTCATAACAAAAACATCAGAGATGTTGTCAAATGGAATGACTATGCATAAAACATTATGGAATCATTGTCACTGGTCGGGTAAACCAGTCTGAAAATACCCACGTGCTAGACATTTAGATATTCTACTGAACTGTTCACTTCCCTACAAGTAGAAACCTCACTTGGAATTCTTCATGCTTCTTTTGAAAACGAACATAAAGGTCTTCAAAATCTCTTTAAAAACTTCTGAGCTAATGTCAGTAGAGAAACTACCAATTCTCTATTCATCATAGATGAAAAAAAACCCTTTTTAATTCCTCTCAATACCACTGTTTTTTATCTTGATGAAAATTACATTGTTCCTGGTTTTCTTTCGATTACAATTTACGCTGAAACGGCTCTCAAAATAAACAATCTCCATACTCATAAACAACGATATCATTGTGGATCATTTACGTCGTGACTTCATCGAATTCGTCGACAACAAAGACGTCAAAGATGGAGAAGTACTTCACTATCTCTCACACCATCCCGTTATCAAAAAATCATTCAAATCTACGGGATGTCAAATTGCGTCTGATGCATCTGCCCGTATCAACAAAAATTCAAAATGTTTCAAAAATCTTATTCACACTGGAATGCCATTTCTTCCACAAATAGTAGCTCTTCTTCTCCGAGTTTGCTGCCCCTCAATTCTGATTTTGGGTGACATCGAAAAAAAGCATTCCCATAACTTTGGTTGGATATTCGCGATCGTGACACCTGCCGTTTCCTCTGGCGATTTCCAGGAGATGAAAACCCAAAAAGCCTTCGATTCAAAAGAGTGCCCTTTGGAATAAAAACCAGCCCCTACTTGCTCAACTGCATAACCAAACACTTACAACGAACAAAAAATCATCTGTCGAATGTTATTTTGAAAAATGTTCATGTTGGAAATATGTTCATCGCTGCCTCATGTGCTTTGGAAAAGCCTAGTACCATAATTCGATGGAATTATTCGCAGAAGTCAAAATGAATCTCACTCAATTCTTCTCAAACTACGATAAGTTAAACTTTTATGTGAACAGCCACAAAAGTCCTTCTCCAGAATCAGCCTAACAGAAAATACTCGGTATTGGATGAAACACATCTCGTAACCATCTTGCACTACATCTTCCATGCCGATTGATGCTCAGTATACAAAACGACGTATTCTCAAAACCATTGCTCACTGAAGATCCTTTTAGAATTCCAGATCCTCTGTTTCTTCTCAGAAAACTGGTTTTCCAAAAACGTTGGCTCAGAACCATCGATTGGGATTCTCCAATCACTAATGACAAATTGGTGGATTACCGATACATGGAGACAAGCAAATTATCAATAAAAAACAATGAGAAAGTTCAAAAAAATGAAAAATCATGAAGAGCGGTGCTTTAAACAACTAAAAATGGTATCGTCAACATAGAAAATACTCAGTATTCACACATCAATTGTGCTGGTTTGATTGAGATCATCAATCAACTACAACAAAAAATGCTGGTACATAGTCTACGAAAGTGACAGGAAGTTGATGATTTTCAAGCATATCAAACCATGCCCGCTCAAAATTTTTTATGTACATCTAACGCTTAGCGAAGATTTTTTTTCAAAAAAGAACAGATAACGATTAAGCGATCTGGGCTGGGTGTGATCGAGGAACACGTTTTTCTCAATGTGTCGTTCTTCCGACATGAAACTTACATATGCTAGGCAGTTTATATTTTTCTGCCAATTCTCCAAAGTTTGAGAGAATTCATTCAAACAGTAGTGCAATGCTTGTTTATTTGTATCTGCTCCATATCGCGCGGCTATTTCGTCACTGGTCAATCTTATGATTTCGAAGTGTTTTCTTGGAGTGGCCTGGAAAAAAGAAACCATTCTCGGATATGAAATTTAAAAATTGTTCACTTATTTGATCATTCTATACACGTAACTCACTTTGAAAGATCTTGGGAACGTGTTGTTTCCAAGTGAAGAAGAAGAAGAAGGTGTGTGTAGATTTGTTCTGAAATGCTCAATAATAATATTTTGCGAATCATCTTAATTTCCAATAATTGCTCTACAACTTGGTTTTTTGTAACAAACATTTCAGATTGATAAAAAAAATAACGTATCATTGATTGAAGTTTTTGTTACGTTCCAAAAATAAATGAACCAGGTTATATGAGGGAAAGACAGTATTACA
Organism: Caenorhabditis brenneri; assembly: GCA_000143925.2. NCBI lineage: Eukaryota > Metazoa > Nematoda > Chromadorea > Rhabditida > Rhabditidae > Caenorhabditis > Caenorhabditis brenneri. Next base: position 357,123 of record GL379794.1, read on the forward strand.
GCCACGACATTCACATTCCGATTTTACTCCAATTTTAGTAATTACCATACATAGTAAAACCTTCAGTACTTATTTCGCCTTTTCTCCACTTACTTTGGTTTTAGACTGTAGGTTTTTCAAAATTACGACTGACCCCTAGTTTCATACCTATTCTAGAGAACTGAATAGGATTCCGTCTTGAATTGAGGAAAAATAGCTACGTATCTTCTTTTCTGACAGTCACGGGCAATTTCTATTTCGAGTTTGTGATTTGATAGGTTATAATGCGATCAAATTATTCATTTTTGAGATTGATACCCGATAGTCAATATCTAAAAGAAGATACCTCTTTGAATGGATTCTGAAGTTTTCTGCCCCACTAAAGGAGCCTGGGAGACTAAAAATCTTACTCTGAAATCGCCACGTCAATAATTCGTTGTGAATAGGGACGAGGCCAGATATTCATTTGAAGGTTTCCAGACCCTCAGGCTCAAGTGAGAGCTGGAAATCTTAGAATCCACTTACAGAAGCATTTACTTTCTGACCACTAACTCGGGGAAAATTCTAAAACCACTCGAGAAAAACATCCCCTTGTCAAACTGAAAAATGACAAAAGCAATTCTCAAAAATGTTATTATTCAATTTTACAGTGGTGTAACTTACAATGAAATGTTTTTCTTAAGTGGTTCAGGAATTTTCTATAAACTGGTGGTCTGAAAGTAGATGTTTTTGTGTGTAGAGTCCGATATTTCCAGCCCTCACTGGAGCCTGAGAGTCTGGAAATAATATGCATCTGAAATCGCAAAAAAAATGAAACGAAAATCAGAGGCTTGGTCAAGTAATCAGATGGAGATTTTCAGACTCCCCGGCTCCAGTGAGGATTGGAAATTTCAGAATCCACTAACAGAAACATCCACTTTCTGATCACCAATTTTTAGAAAATTCCTAACCCAACTAAGAAAAACATTTTCCATGTCATCTGTTTCACTATTGTTATTTAAAGGAATACCAATAATCAATACCAAAAATACTAATTTTGTGCTGCAAAACTTGATTTTCGTCAGTCGAAATCACATTTTTTTCAAACTCAATCGAGGACTAGGAACATCAGCTTGATGCACGATTTTTTTCAACCTCTATGCTTCTTTCAAAATACGGGCTTCTCATTCTTTTCAATCTTTTTAGCACCCTAGCAAAACTATTCAAAATCAATGCTGAGAGAAAGTTCAGTGAAATTCTTTATAAAACTAATCAGTTTCAAAATACTAGCAACATTGCCCATTTTTCAACAAATGTACTTTCCACTCACCCTTCAGTTTTCTGAGTAGTTCTTCTGAGTTTCATTGAATTCCAATCTTGAGGAAGTGGAGGCCTTGTTGAACGTCTAAAAGGAAATAAATTGGCACATATACGATGTAGTCTAGGTTACCTAATTGTTCCTTGATATGAACCTGAACGAAGCTTGGCGGACAAATCGTCATGCACTTTCTGAAGAGCAGCTTCGAAAGCTGGTCGTAACGCATTAAGTGTGTCCTGATCGGTGGGTGTACTTGCGGGAGTACTCGCATCGCTGCTTGAAGGACGCATCACTGAAAGTAGGTTTAGGCAATTTATGAATTTCACATCAAATTCCGTCAAAATTCTGAGGTAACTAAAGAGTAAATACATTTTATGAATGGACGGAATAAGCAAACTGTGCTAATTTTTACTCAATCGGTCCCAGCAGTTCATGATTTTTACTTAGCTGCAGCTACCCGATTCTCCTCGTTCAGATTTTTTCACAGAGTTAGCAAAGAAATTTGATTGGATCGTGAAATGATTTTATCACTTTAGACTTATTGTGAACACTCGATTTAACAACCCGTAGTGTTATTCTTTTGTGAAATATCGAAGAATTGTCTTTTTCCAAACACTCATTTTATATAACTTATGAAACTTTTCCGATTTATCTCTGGATACGATAATACCAAAAGGTTTCACAATATGGTTTTCTATCAAAATTATAACAATCATTCATTACATCTAACCCCTCAAAAAGCAAAAAAACTGAGAAATATATGAGAGAATAATCGAGAAACATGTAAATACGCACTGGAAAACAAAAAAAGAGAGGTATTAGAGAAAGAAGAATGACTAATACCAATGGAACATTAACAGTATCCATGAGAATGATGTGAAGACCAATGGAAAAAGGGGAAAAAATAGCGAAGTGCATCCATACACAACTCGTTTTAATTCAAATTAGTAGTTTTTCGACACAGAGAAATACAGGGATCAGAATGAAACCACGTTATGAAAAGGCTACGCATTCTCTATGGGTTATATAAATTCTCTCAGCTCATGGAAGATGCTGAATCTGCATTAACAGCCTATTACTCATTGAGAAATATTTGTTTTCATTGAATTGTGTAATTTTATGGAATGGGATTGAGACCGAATAATTTTTCTTTGTCTAGATGAGTGGAAATCTTCAAGAAATCGCTTTTCATACTTTTTTGTGGAAATCATCTGGAAAAAGTTTCCGAAATTCCCAGAATTCTATAAAAAATGAATGTTGTTTTGAAATTGAAAATACACTAGTTGTACCGATAAATTGATAAATTGTAAACACTCAGAATATCTGTAGGATTTCGAAACTGTCAAAAAATCGAAGAAAGAACTTGAATTGATACCCCAAGTGTTTTCATGACAATAAGTAAAAAAGAAACCGTAAAAATTCTGAATCCCTTCCCAAAATCCTCAGAACAGAGACGAAATGGAACACTGAAACCGAATAACAAATTTACATATCGATCTGTTAGTCACTATTTTTTCGGCACAAGACCATTGCCATTCTGTTAATGTTTACATTGTTTTGATATTAAAATTTCGAAATTCTCATTTTTCACACATCCAAAGAGAGAGGAGTGGAAGAAAGAAAAATTAACAGATACAAAAATAATTATATGAAGTGAGAAGAATCCCGTATATGGTATCCTCACATTCATCAGTTTCTGTTACAAAGTGATGATTTCTCCATATAAATTCGAAACTGTAAACTTCAGATTCTTTCGAACTTTCTGATCAGATTGGGCTGACATTATAAAAATGGCATGGTGATTCTCCCGTGATGACCTGTGAACATTCTCGAGCTTTGTAACTTTCTCTATTGAAGATTTGCTGAAATTTACAAAACAATGGCTTTCAAAAATATACAAACGATCAAAACTTTGAGAAAATATCATATTCCGGTTATCGCAGGCGAACATTCAATACCAGACGTTCCATCGAATTTCCCTCAAAAAACGTCCAAAAGAAATATAGCTCATTCAACTTCTTCGCGAATCAATAACCATCAAAGAATCTGGAGGGAACCTGAAAGGAGCCAAAATCTGAAAACAGTGTCACTGGACTTCAACATCTGGCAAATATCTCTCAGTTTTGTTTTGTCAGCATCTTCTTAATCGAAGGAAGAATACTCCACTCTATATGTCGAGTCCTGCGCAGTAGACAGGAAAGACGGTCTTAATCTTTTAGATCTTCGAAGTTTTCAGATAGCTTGATTACTTATCAAAAACCTATCTTGTCTTTTGAAAAATTTCTTTCCATGTTGAATGTAAGAATAAAACAGTTCCCATTGACGGCCTCTTCACAAACACAGTATCCACAATACGTGTATGCTTTTATAAAAAGAATACCACGATAAAAACAGGGTTTGTTTTTTTTAATTACTCAGGATCTCTTTGAGTTTTCACCAGTTTCGATGTTTTCCGTTGAATTACAAAGATTTCATAATGGATCCGATGAAGTCGATCTCCCAATGTTTTACATCAACTAAAACTAAAATAATGTGTTATTCAAAGTTAATCTTGCTAAAAAGTGATTGAATAATGCCAAATAGAACGAAACAATGAAATTCTAGCAATCTAACATACATTTATTCGTAGTTCGTTATCAAGCGTTAACAGAGGGAGTTCTTAAAAAATGCTCTCATTTTGTTTTAATTTAAATGGAAATGCATCCATTTTACCTTATTAATCGTATATTTTCATTATTAACTGAATATTCCTTTTAATTCAGTGTATTTCTTTGAAAAACCCCCGTCCGATCTTATCATTCTATTCTCACTGTGGTCGTTTCCCAACCAGTCCTTTCTTCCGCCAAAAAACCATCCACGCGCAGAGGGGCGGAGATTTTTCGCAACCCCGGCACGAGCTTTGGCAAGCCGCGGCGCAGAAAATTGATGGTTTTTGAGGAAAGCTGCGATATAATAACCTATTTCAATCGCTTCTTCAAAAACATAAATTGAAAAATTGAGTTAGATACAAAATTCATATCGCTATAAACACCGCAAATATGTAGGAAAAATCCATCATAATGATGATGACCGCAAAAGTATAACTTAGGCCGGGCTGAAAATGTGTGACTGGATAATGGTTTAACGGGCGCTATAAGACATTGTTTGATCTGAAAAATTTGTTTCACATCATTGAAACAATTCTCCACCAAAAAGGGAGAACTACGAAGGAGTATCTGGGGCCGTTTTTTCACAATTTCAGTCAGAAGTTCAGATGCAATGCAAACGCGGTTTTTTTTACAATAAGGAGTATAGCGGAGCGATTTTTGTTTGATCTCAATTTTTTTTCTCTTTTTTTCTCAGTAGGACTCTGCGCCGAAAAGAAGAACACTCAATTGCACGGATTGCTCCAAATTAACTTTTAGAAAAAATGGAAGAGCTATTTCATCAGGTTTCACGGATGGCCGTGGAAGAGGCAATTACCCCGCTGACCTAAGATTTCCCCGGGTGGTAGCGAAATAACCACAGTGTATTCTCACCAATATCTCCCTGTCCATCTGTCGCAACTGGTCCACATACACAAAACGAGTACATATTGCACCCTTTTCATCTCTCGTTCCTATATCTCTTCTTGTCTTTTCCCTCTCAGATTTGTCTTATGAGGGTAGTCGCAGACATCTGCTTGGTCACATTCAAAGAACACCTGTTTCGGACAAGACGTATGACGTGGTCGTCTTATTGCAATTCATCGTACAGAAAGGAAAGGCAAGTCCCACCACAAATGGTGGGTAAGGCAAACTAAACGTTTTCTCTGCTACCAACTATTCCTAAAGGTTCTATTTCAAACTGAAACTCTTCATCTTATCAAAATACTGAACAAATAGAGTGAAATGGAATTTGGAAAAACTCGGTTGGCTACCTAACGAATTGGTTGTTCGGAATCAGTTTTATTAATATTTTTGAGTATCGAATGGGTCAAGAGAATGTCATTAATATTCAGAGATCAGCAGTCGGTCCCGGCGAGAAGGCGCGGGTCTTTTTCGGAACCCGTTTTGGCAGTGGTGCCTGAAATTGAAATTCTTGGTTTTAAACATTTCGATCCGTCATGAAAAAGATGGAGATTTACTTACCGGAGGAGCCTCCTGCTTCTTGATCTTCTTTGGCTTTTGAGCAGCTGGCTTGGCGGCTTTGGCTTTTGCGACGGCGGAGTGGCCGATCTTTGGGACAGCGGCACTTGTTCCACCGGAAGAAGTCGTCTTGGGGGCAGCGGCAACTCTTCCGGCAGAACGAGCTCCGGCACTGCGGGAGTTTCTGCCACTGGTGGCTCTTCCACTGGTAGTGGCGGCGGCAGTGGTGGCGGCGGCAGTTCCAATGGAGCGAGGCGTCTTGGGGGCAGCATCACTGGTCCCGGCTCTACGAGTGGTCCTGGCGGCAGCAGCTCTGTTCCCGACCGTGCGAGAAGTCTCGGTGGCGGCGACACGGGTTCCGGCACTGCTGGAGTTTTTGGCCTTTCCAATGGTAGTGGCGGCGGAAGTAGTGGCGGCGACAGTGGTGACGGCAGTGGCTTGATGGCGGCGTGGTGTGTTATGAGCTGCCACAACTCCTGCAGCTCCAGTAGTCACGGCCAAACGGGGAGTCACTGGACGAGTCTGAAAATAGTTCTTTTACTACTGTTAAGTATAACTATCGATGAATATAACTTACCTTCGACTCTCCATTATTGGATGGGTTCCCTCCGCGCTTGCCGGTTGGCTTGGCTCCGGATGCTGCTTTCTTCGAGACCTGAAACGAACTCATAAGGCCCATAAATACCTTCAATTCAATTTTGTAGTTTCTTTTGGTTTTCTGTTCAACTCGCACAAAAAAAACATGGGTTTGCAGTACCATGAGAACCCGTCGCTACAACCTTCCTATCGCAATTACAGAAAACTGCTTCTAAAGGTCTCACGTTCTTCAGCGTGTGTGTTTTGGAGTGGCGTGTCGAAACAAAAAATTCTCACGGTACTGCTTCCAGTTTCCCTGTTTTTAAAAACCTCCACTAGTTTCCTTACTTATTTGAAAAAAACTTACGGCACTCTTCTTTCCAGCGATCTTCTTGACTGGTTTCTTGGTTGCCTTGGCCACCTTTGCCGGTGCAGTTGCCGTTTGTTCCTTGGAGTCCTGGAAAGAATGAAACCAATTAGTGTTTGGTGTTTTCGGAAATTCATGGTAAAATTCACTAACGTTATACGATGTTCCGAAGTGAACTGGAGAAAGAGTACGTGGTGGCTGGCGAGCTCTCGAGCTCTTCTTCTCAGTACGAGGGTGGCGCATTTTATGCTGAAATTGCGAACAATCATTTGAAAAATATCCGAAGGGCTAAATCAATAAACAGAAAGAAGGTAAAAGGAGGGTGGCAATGCCGGACGGTTATGAATGACGGGCCAGCGCATACGAGGGAGCAGATGGAGTGAGAGACACAGACATTACTGTTGGTCTGTTGGTCCGCCTTTTTGGAAACGTGCCAAGTGGGAGCCCCCCTGACCCAGAGAATGAATGACGAACGAATGCAACAATACGAGGCTGTTGCGTGGAAGCTTTCGGGAAGATTGAGGACGATGGCATGGGAATAATGGAAAGTGAGGTCTAATACGATACCAAGAAACTGGTCTGTCAAAATCAAAACTTCAGTTGTCTTTTCAATCAGAGTTATCAACTTATCACTGATTGAATTTTGAAAATCACCTATAATAGAGTAAATGAATCTCTACTCAAAACTGAAGAAACACCATATTAATTTGATGATGTTTTAGTCAAAAAACAATGTTCATTGTCCCCAAATCTCATAGTGTATGTACAATATTGTCATCCAACATCAAAGTCTAATAAGGTGCAATTGTGTGGGCGATAAACAAAGGTACAATCGTACCACCGTCTCGTATGACGAGATTATATCCAACGGCAAATCTGGGTGAGCAGATGGTAATTAAAAGCCATCATGTGACAAATATGAACTGAATGCATATTTTTATCAAAAATTGTATCGAGTAATTTGACAGAAAAAGAATAAGAAAAAAAGCTATATGAACTTTTTTCAAAAGCGTTTTTCAAACGGGTAAAGTTTTCAAAAACTGAAGAATTAGATATAATGATGTTAAAGTTCTTCATTTCCCAAAAAACCATTAGGAACAATGAGTACTTTCATTGGAATGAAAAACACTGAAGACACTGAGAATTACATTTGTTTCAAAAAGAGGCGGTTTACACATTCACTATCCACCTTTCTTCAAATCGCGAAAAGTCTTAGAGCTAGAACGAATTAGTATGAAAAGTTCAGATTATTCAGGTTTTTTTACAAGTGCCAATAAGAGAGAATATATTGTAAAACCTGCTGATAGAGACACACCCAGCAATTTATCTTTGGAGCAGTATATTTCAATTATTTTTCGAATTGTCAAAAAGTTTTGAATTGATAAAATGCTCAAAATGTATTATTGAGCATTGTTTTTATAAACCTTTATCTGATAACCAAATGAGACAAAGCAATCGACCGACCAAATTTTCTGTGTTCTATATAAAAGACATTGGGATCAAGTCGTAATGCCACTGTCTCCTAATTGTTTCTTTGTTTTCCTCGCACATTGGGTGTTCACGATTATAAGTCATTTGACTCATAATTGGTGACTTACCGAAACTTTGAGCAGGTTACTTTCCAATAGTATCGAAACAAAAAAATTTGTCGGGAAGAGCAGTCCCAGGTGCATCTAAAATTGCTGACTACTTATTATCATTGCATTGAATTGCGAAATCACTACTACTTGTATATTCATTGCAATGGTATCAAACTCATATACACGATGGTCAAAAAACATGGTGTTCATATGGAAGAAAGGAATATTTGTGAAGAAGTTCAAAAAGGGTCTGAACGCTTATGCGAAAGAAGAAGTTTCGAGTGGAAGAGGCCAGCTTGCAAAGAAAGCCAATGTCGGCGCCTTTTTGAAGTCACATAGCGCAACGGGTAATTGTAGTCCTAAGCGTTCCGCTGTCAATGTCTCAACTGAGGGTTTCATATGCGTTTGAAAAGAGTCAAGCTGAATTGGCGGGTTTTTTCATGCACTGATCCATCCCCTCTCTCTCTTTCACATTACAATCATGCAGCACTTTCTCAATTTTTTGCATGCTTTCCCCACCTATACTCTTAGTATGATTGAATTCCCTCGGAGACCTATTTAAACCCCTTTTGTTTCAAATTACTTTCATATCTCAATAGTGATAGTATTGCACATCGACCAATATTGTCGATCATCACTTTATCGAAAACCCGCGTTAAAACGAGGAGCACTGGTTTCGTTTTGTTCTGATACCCATCACTCTTGATTTTGTGAAGACACAGTCTTTTGGCATCCTGTTGTTGAATTAACGTTCTTCATAATTTTCCAACCCGTAGTCGTTTAATTTGCAGACTCAATGAATAAGAAAAATTACCCAACAGTGAGTTTGAGTACATGAGAAGGTAAATAATTCGAATATTCTGGTTCATCTACCCTTGCCTTATCATTCTGACCATCTCAACGTAGCAAGGCCGATGAAACTCTTCACAATCACTAATACAATCAGTTCTGAGTTCTATCATCCTTCCGACAAAGAATCAACGCAAGGAGTTCTGCCGAGAAGGGGCAGCAGTGGTTTGGCACCGAGGCCTACCGTTAAAAAATCCAGAGACTAAAACCATACACTTATCATGTGTTACGATAATAAAACGCTGAATATCTTACGGTGGTCACTGTCACCTTAAGTTTATGTCTTTTGTAGTAATTGGGATAGTACATGCGCTCACCACCCCTGAACTGTCTGAAAACAGCCCACGACGTCAAGAGGACAGGAAAATGCCATCTTTTACAATGTTTTCGACACGTTCCTTCTAGAAATAGTTCACACAATATCATGATTGTGCTGTTTGTTCCTCACTTAGCAACCAGTTCCATCATCGCAGCATCCAACTCACTTCCAATTGCAATGAGAAAGCAAAAATATCTGAATTTCGAATGAAGTAACATTGAAAGCATGCTGAAATCTGTTAAATTCAAACAAATCCCTTAAGTTCCCAATAACCAAATTTATTAAGTTCAAAGAAAAAGAAAGAAGTGTTTTAGAACAAGAATAAAAAAGTGTACTGACAAAACCTTTAAAAAAGTCAGATGAAGCGGTTGGTGAAAGGGAAAACCCCGAGATCCGAGAGGGGAAAATAGTTAAGAAAAGGATGAGAGAGTCAACAAGTAATAGGAAAAAACATAGATAATAAAAAGAAAGTTAATAAACATTTTTGAAAAATATGAAAAGTAAACAGTGGATAATACTGTGGAGAACACGAGCGATGAATACTTAACAGATAAAAAGACGACAATTATTGAGTTTGAGATTCCATATACTCAAACAAAGCGGTATAATGCTTATGGCGCAACTCATTATAACGGTTCACAACAGCGGCGGCGTTGTTTCTTATCTTAAAGAAAGTTCCAGCGCTCATTGGTGGGAGCTGGGTTCGAGCATCACTGTCGAACATATTAGGCAGCGTGGTTCCGTCGATATTTTCCTCGTAGAGCTTCTGCATCTCACGCTGTCCAATTTCATCCAAGAACATTCTTCCCCAATTCAACAAGTCTTCACGCTGTAAAAAATTTGATATCAGTAAGTTCTTCTTATTTTGTCAACATATATATTCAATTCTGAAGACTATGAACATCTAGAGCTGAGTATGAAAATAACTAATAAACTAGTGTAAAACATTGAGAACTATTGTTTCGAAAGAATTCAGGAGCACTTACATTCCACTGCATGAAGTCATTTGTCCTGTTTTCGGGGATCAAGCACACCGCGTTGTTCTGCAAATAATTGATATTAACTTTATAAAACTTTATCGCAAATATCAAACTTACTGAGATATGAAGTGGAGGCAATTCTGGCTTGGCTTCAAATTTATGCATCGCCTGTAACGGGAAGAGATCCTTTCGGAGATCTTTATGTGTGAAGGTCTCTGGCACGATGACCACTGCTGGTGGCTGACCGGTCAGCTCTGCGTAGAGCAGAGGTGCTTGCTTCTTGAGGGCCTGTGGATCAGCTGGAGCTTGCGGCGAAGGCTGAGCTCTTTGCGGAGCGTGTGGTGCTGCACGTTGAGGCATCTGGACTTGTGGTGAATTTCCAGAGTTTTGCGGCGGGGTGGTTCTTTGCTGTGAAGCTCTTGCTCGCTGTTGTGGAACCCTGTGCTGAGAATTATTTGCCAAATACTGTCTGACCGTCAGTTCGGGAACCGCTGGTCCAGCACGCAGAGGAGTTGCGTCAGAAATCACGATTGGATTTTCTGGAGTCTGACCAGCCAGTTGACGATTAACATGAGGACGTTGCATAGTACGTTGTGCTGGTACTTGTTGAACAACGTTCCTAGGAGCCTGCGGATATGTGTGTTGTTGTGCATTTGGCTGAATTCGTTGGTGAGCTTGCTGATGAGTGTTCACTTGTTGATTTTGCCGAGGAGCCTGATGAACAGGTTGCTGAGGAACTTGCGGAGCCGCTGGTGTGAGAGGCACAGGTCTCTGGTAAGGATGATAGTAAGGCGAACGTGGACCAGATTGATTTTGTTGAGCAGCAACGGCATCAGTTCGAGCTGATGGACGAGGCAGAATCGGTAGATATTTATTCATTGCCTGTTGATTCTTGAGGGTCCATTGCATCTGTTGCAACAAGTCGGAATGTTGGAACTGTTGCTGTGGATGCGGTTGATTCCTTTGAGAACCATTCATTTGTCCTTGTCCTTGCGGTTGGGACTGTCTTTGTGCTTGATACTGCGGTTGTTGTTGTCCAGGTTGTTGTGTGGGACGTGGGATTTGTTTCACAGGGAACTTCGGCTGACCTGGTTGATCTGCAAAAAATAAAATTTCGATCAATGTTTTCAGATTTTTCTGCTAATCACTAAAGTCTGGTATTGCTTGAAACAGGCGAAATTCTATGAAATATGCCATAAAACTTATTACTTCACTGGTGAAACGTTTATGTATTGAAATGTGTTACTTACTTTGGTTGTTCGCATTTCTGGACTGTTGTCCATTTTGTGTCGATGAGGTTTGAGCAACTGATGCGGGAGGAAGATTTGAACTACCTCTCGAAGAAGTGTTTGGCTGATTTCCTTGTTGGCGTGGAACCGTTGAAGAGCCAGTGTAAATGGGAGGATTGCTGGTTCTCCTGAACGGTATTCCACCGGGAGCGACGTTTGGACTTTGAGTTGACCGTTCCCTTCGTGGAGCTGGTGGCTGATTATTACTCATCTGGAAGCTTGTTGAAGAATTTCCTTGTGATGGCGGGAATGAGAACACTGCGGCTTTGAACTTCTTGGCCGGAGGAGCATCAGAGTACATTGCTCTAAGCTGGTTTGGATATATAATTCCACTTCCCCCAGGACCCGAAGGACCCGGTGCATCAAAATCGTCTCTCTCAGTTTCATCCAGGTCATCAATGACAATAACGTCTTGTGATTGTGCCAATGCAGAACTGTTTCGCTCTTGGGACTTAGCTTTTTTGGCTCTCTCTTCTTCAAGCTTCTGTTTCTGCAACCTTTCTTTCTCCAACTTTTGTTTTTCCAGTCTTTCTTTCTTCTGTCTCTCTTTCTCCAGTTTCTCCTTCTGGAGTCTTTCTTTTTCCAGTCTTTCTTTCTCCTCGGCAATCTTCCGTCTCTCATTTCTGTCGAGGCCCTGTGGCACAAAATCTTCATCATCGTCGTCTCTTTCTCCTTCTTCATCTTCGAATGCATCGTCTTCCTCAGACTCAGATCCTGATTCCACTGGGTCTACTACAGCTTTCTTCTGAGAAGCTGATCGTCTCGTAACAGCTCTTTTGGGCTCTTCATCGGCCATCGTGGCTGAAACTGTGCGAGCCCTCTTGCTTCTCTCGGCGGCCAACTGGATTTCACCCAAAGTTCCACCTTCCTTCGGACCGAAATCCATGAGGTTGAGTCTATCGGCTTCACTCATGCGACCCTGAAAATGAATGAAATTAAAATAAGAGTACATCTGGCGACATTTCAACAAACAGGTTTTTGAACAGACCACCTAGAAGAAACACTGATTTAAACTAGAACCAAAATTGATGGTTCATTATGTACTTGCTAGAAGTAATCAGCTCATATTCGAAGCTGATTTTTTGCATTACGTTTCTAATATACAGTGTAAATTTCTCTATTCGTTGGCAGTTTCACAGCCTTAGCAAAAATTTTCACGGCACTGAACATAAAATGTATCACTCACTTTTCTTTTTCTGCTGCCAACACTTGAAGTATCTGTGTTATCCACCACATTTGCACTCCACTGGACACCATTTTTCTTGGGCGCATTGTCATTTGAAGGTGTGACAGTCGGCACAACATCGTTTCGTTGATTTGCAACTTTTTTCGGAGTTTGAGGCTGAAGTCGGTCACTTCTCCGGACATTACTTTTTTTGGGCTCATTGTCATTTGAAGGTGTGGCCGTTGGCACAACATCGTTTCGTTGATTGTCAAGCGTCTCCGGATTTGGAGGCTGGAGTTGGTCACTTCTCTGGCCACCACTTCTTCTGGGCTCATTGTTATTTGAAGGTGTGGCAGTCGGCACAACATCGTTCCGCTGATTGTCATCCTTCTCCTGATTTTGAGGCTGGAGTTGGTCATTTCTCTGGACACCACTTCTTCTGGGCACATTGTTATTTGAAGGTGTGGCAGTCGGCACAACATCGTTTCGTTGATTGTCAAGCGTCTCCGGATTTGGAGGCTGGAGTTGGTCACTTCTCTGGCCACCACTTCTTCTGGGCTCATTGTTATTTGAAGGTGTGGCAGTCGGCACAACATCGTTCCGCTGATTGTCATCCTTCTCCTGATTTTGAGGCTGGAGTTGGTCATTTCTCTGGACACCACTTCTTCTGGGCACATTGTTATTTGAAGGTGTGGCAGTCGGCACAACATCGTTTCGTTGATTGTCAAGCGTCTTCGAATTTTGAGGCTGGAGTTGGTCACTTCTCTGGACATCACTTTCTCTGGGCTCATTGCCATTCGAAGGTGTGGCAGTCGGCACAACATCGTTCCGCTGATTGTCATCCTTCTCCTGATTTTGAGGCTGGAGTTGGTCATTTCTCTGGACACCACTTCTTCTGGGCACATTGTTATTTGAAGGTGTGGCAGTCGGCACAACATCGTTTCGTTGATTGTCAAGGGTCTCCGAATTTTGAGGCTGGAGTTGGTCACTTCTCTGGACATCACTTTCTCTGGGCTCATTGCCATTCGAAGGTGTGGCAGTCGGCACAACATCGTTTCGTTGATTGTCAAGCGTCTCCGGATTTTGAGGCTGGAGTTGGTCACTTCTCTGGACACCACTTCTTCTGGACTCATTGTCATTTGATGATGTGGCAGTCGGCTCAACACTGTCTTGTTGATAGACAATGTTGCTCGGAGTCTGAGGCTGAACTTGGTCACTCCACTGGACATTACTTTTTCTGGACTCATTGTTATCCGAAGGTGTGGCAGTTGACTTAACACTGTTTTGCTGATTATCTGCACTCGGAGTTGTGGGCTGGAGTCGGTCACTTCTGCGGACACTTGTTTGTGAAGATGGAGATTGGAAGCGGCTCCTGACAATTGGCTGATCGTTGCTTGAGCCAGTTTGCATGACTGTCTGCAATCTGGTTCTCTTTGCCACAAGCGGTGCCATGCTGCTTCCTTCTTCACTAGCATCGTCAGTAGTTGCAGTACTCCGGACAATACTTCTTCTCAAGCTGGTTCTTATCGGTGTGGCAGTTGAACGGACGCTTCCTGATCTGCTTCTTCCTCGTTCACTAGCATTGCCAGTGATTGCAGTAGTCTGGGCATTACTTCTTCTCAAGCTGGATCTCGTTGGGAGTGCGTCCGAATGAACGCTTCCTGATCTGCTTCTTGCTCGTTCACTAGCACTGTCAGTGGTTGCAGTAGTGCGGACAATACTTCTTCTCAAGCTAGATCTTATCGGTGTAGCAGATGAACGGACGCTTCCTGGTCTCCTTCTTCCTCGTTCACTAGCATCGTCAGCGAGTACAGAAGTCTGGACACCACTTCTCCTGGACTTACTGTCATTTGAAGGTGTAGCAGTTGACTCAACACTGCTCTGTTGATCTCTACTCGGAGTTTGGGACTGAAGCCGGCCACTCCTGCGGACACTTGTTGTTGATGATGGCGATTGGAAGCGGCTTCTGGCAGCGGGCTGATTATTGTTGGAGCCAGTTGGCATGACTGTCGGCAATCTGGTTCTCTTTGCCACTAGCGGTGCCATGCTGCTTCCTTCTTCACTAGCATCGTCAGTAGTTGCAGTACTCCGGACAATACTTCTTCTCAAACTGGACCTGGCTGGTCTCGTATTTGAATGAACGCTTCCAGATCTGCTTCTTGCTCGTTCACTAGCATCGTCAGCGGGTGCAGTAGTCTGGACAACACTTCTTCTCAAGCTGGTTCTTGGAGGGATCGCATTTGAGCCAACGTTTCCAGTCCGGCTTCTTCCTCCTTCACTAACATCATCAGCGAGTGCAGCAATCTGGAGATTACTTCTTCTCAAACTGGACCTGGCTGGTCTCGTATTCGAGGTATTCGACTGAACACTTCCAGCGACTGGCTGACTAGCAGCATTGGAACTGGATACAGCGCTAGAACTTGCTTCTGTTTTTGGAACCGACGTTTGTGTGCTGCTCCGATGACCATTATTGCTCTTTGAGGCATTGGCGGGTGGTGGCAAATCGTTTGATTGAGCAGCAGATCGTCTAGTGTTGTATTGTCGTGGAAGTGAAGGAGTATTCTGTGCCGGTGCCGCATCTGGATCCGGTTTTATTGTCACTGCTGGTACTTTTGGTACAGCTGGATTTGCTGGAACTGTTTTGCATGGACGACCAACTCTTCTCTTGATCGGAACAACTGGCTGGGCTTGTCCCTCTTCTACTTCCTGTTTGATAGGCACGATGACTGATTTCTGTGCATTTTGTACCACAGGGTCGATTTGTTCTTCTGGTACTTCTTCTGCTTCTTGTTTAACACGCGATGGGTCGAACTGAGGTGCTTGGTTCGCCTGTGATGAGCTACTACCAGAAGGACCTGGTTCATTTTGACGTTGACTTGGGGGAACAGGTGGATTACGTTTCTCTTTTGCCAGCTTAGCAGCACGCTCCTTTGCTTCTTTTTCTTCCTTTGCAGCTTTTTTCTTTTCCTGCTGCTCCTTATGTTGCATTACCACTCGCCGCTTTGCTTCGTCGTCAACAGTAGCATTTCTGGCAGGTTCTTCTACTTCTTTCTTGATTTCTCTCGCTCCTACATCCATCTGCATTCGTTCTGCTCCTCCAGCACTACCAACCCGTTCTGATGCTGCAGCATTTCGTTTGCTTGCTTCAGCATCTTGTTCTGCGGCTGCAGCGTTTTGTTCGGTTGCATGAGCAATTCGTTTTGCAGCTCCAGCGTTCTCTTCTGCTGCTTCAGAACTTTGATCAGTTGGTCCAGCCTTTTGTTCGGTTGGTGCAGCATTCTGTTTGGTTTCTACAGAATTTGGATCAGTTGCTTCAACATGCTCTTTTGCTGCTCCAGAACTTTGATCAGTTGGTCCACAATTTTGATCAGTTGGCTCTGCATTCTGTTCTGCGACACCAGACATTTGTTCTGATGCTGCAGCATTCGGTTCGGTTGCTTCGGCAATTGCTACTTCTTCCGGCACTGACGAACTGGTGTTTTCTTGAACTGCAGAAGGCTCTTCCGCTTCTCTTCTCTTATCCAGTACCTCTCCCCTGTGGAGTTGATCAGTTGCATCAGCAGCTTGTTCTTTTGGTTTTTTCATTTCTTGTTCAGCTGCTTGGTCTTCAATAGGAGCCGGGATTTCTTTTCCTTCATCTACTTCTTGGGGAAGAGCTTCTGGCTGAAGAATGAGATCTTCTCTCTCCTGTGTAGCTTCCGAAGCTTTTTGTTTGACAGCTTCATCTTTCGCTCCTTCAAATTTAGCCTCCTCGCTTTGAGGCAACGCTGCCACTGGAACAGCAGGCATAACTTCTGGTTCACCGGTACTCAATGGTGCCAATGGAGTTGAGCGTTGATTGACTTGATCATCTTTTGGAGCAGTATCTTCTCGTTTGTCAGCCACATTGTTCTCTGGTTCGCCATTCATTGGAGCAGCTTTTTCCTCTCCTAGGAGATTATCGATTGCTTTTTGATCAACAACAGGCTCAACATTTGGTTTCATCGAGTTTTCGCCTTTTTCTGTAGTCAGAGTCGAAGTGACGATGATCGGAATCGAAGTAACGGTTGTGGTAGATGCAATATCAAGACATTCCTCATCGAACTCGTTGAAGACTTGACTTGTTGTTGCTTCTTTTCCGAAGAGCTTGTCGTTTGCTTCCCGATCAACAACAGGTTCAACATTTGGTCTCATCGACTTTCCGTCTTCTTTCGTGGTCAGAGTCGAACTAACGAAGGTCGGTGTTGAACTAACAGTTGTGGTGAGTGAAGTATTGGTAGCGAGGCACTTCTTGTCGAACTTGCTGAAGGCTTGACTTGTTGTCACAGTCGCAGTAGTGGTGGTTCCGCTGGAATATTAACATATTGAATACCAAATCAAACAAATTCATTTTAAGAACGAAAGTCGGTTCTTATAGTTTTAACTAAGGATCTTTTAGACATGGAAGTGGAGTTTCAGTTAGTGAGATATACTATCTGATAGCTGAGCACGAGTTATGCAGGAATCTATATTTTTATCGGCCACCGCCCTTTGTGGGTCAAGTTACGTGAACTTCTAACTTGACCTCCAGTACATTTTAGTACAGAAAGTCAACTGAAAGTAAATTGTATTAATTATTCCTTCACGTCAATCATTTGTTTTATTTCTCAGTTGATTTTCTGTACTTAAATGTACTGGAGGCCAAGTGACAAATTCACGTAACTTTGACCTACAGAAGTCGGCGGCTGATAATAAATAAAGATTTGTGCATAACTCGTGCTCAGCTATCAAATGGTATATCTCACTAACTGAAACTCCACTTTTATATCTGAAGGTTTCCTACTCAGAAATGCCCAAGTTTTTAACACTTCAAGCATTAAGGTGTGCATGTCTTTCAGTATTCCGAACCCCATAGCATGAGCTGTTAAGCAGAATAACATAGCACATCAGTTTTTCCAACAAACTCACTGAGCAAAATATGCTAACCTACAATTATCAAACTAGCCTTGGCTCTGTGGATAATCTACTGAATGTCTCAATTGATCTCTTTTCTATGTGTCTAAATGTAAGGGCATACTGCGTGATTATGAAATATCTGCAGTCGAGCAAAATGCGATCGAAGAATATGTAAAGCTAGCTGTCTCATTTCGCAAGTAGTAATTACCTAGTTTAGTTAGGGAGTCATTCAGTTATCAAAAGAGTTACTCTAGAAAATTATTTGATCACCAACCATGTAATGCAACCACTGTTAGATGATGAGGGTCCAGAAGAAGCATTGTCGTTGAGAGTTTGGAGGACTCTTCCAACATCTTGAGGCAACTCAGCACCATACTCTTGGTCTTGTACTGCTAAAGCAATTTGCTTATCCATGTCAACACTTTGAGCGGTTTGCTGATCTTTGTCAGCGTTTGTGGTTGCAGGAAAACGGCTCTGTTTCTTCGCAGCACGTTTTGCTTCTCTTGCAGCTTTCCGAGCTTCTTGGGCTTGTCGTTTCGCTTCAGCTTTCGCTTGTTTCGCGAGCTGATATTTCTTTATCGACTTCGCCACTCCTCCCCCTATATAACTCCAATTGTACTGGCCGAACAAAACCGAATATGGAAACTTCGTGTAGGGCTGGTATCCCGCCTGAAATTCAAAAATAAAGATCCTGAAGTTTAATTGAAAACATTTGTTAGCCATGCAGTTTAGAATGATCTGAAAAAGATGAAGCGTACCTTCTTGTTTCTTGTGATGGTCAATTGGTAGTTTCTGCTTCTCCGTCCAATTCGATAAACTTTGATTCTCAAATCCTTTCGTTTAAACAAGTCGAAATCTCTGAAAAACGGTTTTTAAATTTTGGTTTTCAAATGTTCTTTCCCGCGCAAACAATGAAGACGTTTTTCCGCATGAGAGAGGGAAAAGAGGAAGAAAGGACGGACGGCAGAGGGTTGCCTGCGCGCGCAGAAAAATTTGGAGACGTACGGACAGCCTTGGAGAACCTATTCCTCCATGCTCTCCACATCTAAGACGTTACTCTAGCCGCTAGGTGTCTCCTATTCTTCTGTGTTCTCTCTCTACTGTGTCTTTTGGTGAACGAAGGGTCAGCGCTTTCACGCGCACACCAACACACCCATACACACAGACGTACACCAAATAGTGGCAAAAAGAAGAAGAAGGAGGCGAAGAAGAAGAGGGAGGAAGAAGAGGCTAGCCCCCTTACGCGTCTTATGTGGTTAAAAGGCCTTTGTCTACTCGAGTGGGCAACAGAGATCTCCTCAGATCCAAGACAGGGGTTGCAGCAGCAGAAGAGAGAAGGATTTGTTATATGAGGGACTGAGGAAATCTAAGAGAAATAGAGAAAGAGAGGGAAAAGACAGATGGGTATTTTTTTGGGACTGGTGTAAGGAGAAGAAGAAGAGAACGATCTTCGTTTTAGCGATAGGCAGCTGGTACTTTTAATTGGGTGACAGAATGCACCTGTATAGCACACTACATAAGATACGTAAAGAGAGGAAATGGAGATACGTGAAGAAAGGAAAAAGAGGAAAGAAGTTCCTTAAAGTCACAAGATGTCTATGCGAAGGATAATAATAGAAGGATGATAATACTCCTACAGCATAACAGATCGATGGGTCATTTATACTACTATTAAGACACAACCCCCATCTTGTATCCAAACTGCGAACCAATAATAATATATAAAAGACAAACCTGATAGCGTCAAAGTGTGGAGTTCGGATGCTCTCTCGGTCCTTCTTTCTAGGCTGGCCAGGGATTCTTCGGACAGCTCTTGGTCGACCTCTGCTTCGTTTTTGTTGTTGCATTTTCATCTTTGGTGAAACTTTTGAAAGTGGTTTCACTGAAGGCTCAATTTTCACAGATGATGAAGGTTGTTCTTCAGATGGTGGAGGAGGCTTGTAGCCTTGGAGCCATTTCCATTGCGCGTCAAGTGAAGACTTATTAGCAACATTCGAACTGAAGAATTCTCTTGCAATACCGGGTGTCGATGAAGGAAGTTCATTCCTCTTGTCTTGTTTTGGCTGTTCTTGATCCAATTGTTTTTGTATTGGTTGTTCTTGCTCCGGCGGCTCCGGTTGTTCCAACGATTCCGGTGGAATGTGAGTTGGCTTTGCCTGTTTTCTCCGATTTTTCCTTTCAGGTGCTACTGTAGTCGGGACCTCCGAGACTGGGGGAGAATCTTCTTCTTTTTTGAAAAGAGAGTCTAACACCTCAAGGCGCGCGGTGATAAAATAGATCTGAAGTAGATCTGGGCCTCGTGGTCTATATAACTGTAACGGATTGAAGCCTCGTGGAATGTGAGTGGGCACTGCTTGTTTTCTCTGCCTTTTCAGAGCGGGCATTTGCTCTGGCAAAGAGTCCGGGGATCCAACTTCGCGTTTCAAAACAGGCATTCCATCCATATCGCCGTTTTGAGGCATCAGAATGGGCATGTCATCTCGAGAAGATGCTCCTTGGCTTTGCTCAGATTCATAGCCTAGCAATGATCCGTCCGACATTTCTCCACGCACTGAGCCATAATCGGAAAGAACAGGTTGAAGCTCTGACATTTCATCGTCATCGACCTCCCTTTTCACGTCAGCTGGAAGCTGAATTGGCGGATCGTCAGCATGACCAGTCTTAGGTTCCTCTTTCGGCACCGCTTGTTGTGGGACTGCCGATTCTTCTCCATCTTCAACTTCCTGTTTGACAACAATAGGCGGTGGCACAACTGGTTCAAGTGCACGGTTAGTCAGGAATCCCTGAAAAAAAGAACATACATAAAATTCATCAATAGGAAGGTGGCTTACATTATTATTCCCAACTCTAGCTGCATTCCCGTGCTGTCCTTGATTGCGAGAACCGCTGAGCGGAGGTTCTCCTACCAGTTTTCGATAAGTCGCATCATTAGCATCACATCTAGTGAATATAAGAAGCATTTCATTTGGATGCATTCGTTTCAACCAAGCTCCGTCCTCTTCAGAAGCTTCAGTCAAAATCGTTTCAATGTCCTTCTCCCGCTTAGGACCTTCCAATCCATTCCTTCCGTCATTTCCAACTTCGTTGGCCATTCTTCCAGTCTCAATTGCTCTCCTTGCAAATTCACCGTTTCCTGTAAGATTCACGGTGAGTTGGGAGTATTGTTTAATTGCATCACGGGAAAAAAAATGTGCTACTTACCATTGGCACGATTGCCCTCGATAATAGCCCGCATGTGGTCAGGAAGTCCTCCTGGAAGATCCCGGTGAGGGGATTGTACCCGTTCGTTACTCTGAAAATTTACAGTTGGATTACACATAGTGTTTCTCAAGAACAAATAGGTTCTCTTCGCTGATTTCAGTATTAGTTTGAATCTTCGCAAAATTGTCTAATGATTTTTTGCTGGGCCGAGTCAGGTCTGCTGATAGATCGCTCCAAACGTGGGTTGCGCTCAGGATAGGAATGAAGTTTCAAATTGTAGATCAAGTTCAATGATCTTAATACTTAACAAATCATAGAAAGAAGCTAGACCATCTTCCTTTTCTCAGTTTTCCCGGCCGGTCTGCCAGGCATACCGGCATCTCTTCTGTGAGTTGTTGGTCTGTTCGGATTACTACGAGATCTACGAGTTGAGTGTTTGGTCTGACCCCTAACCTAATGTTAACTATGGCTTCACTGATGATCTGGGCATATCGTTTCGGGCATTTCTCCCAAAAGTTATAAACTAGCTGACATTCAAAATTTGATGAACTGCATACTTGGAATCAGGGCCGATCCGGGCCGGCACATAACTCGCTTCAAAATGAAAATTGTGAGCAGAACAACATATCAGATGATAGAACTCAGCGAGCTCTACAACATCCCATATCAACGAGCCTGCTCTATGGGCAGTAATATGGCCCGGGCCGACCTTTTATAGCCGGGCCGGCAAAAATCGTCGGCCCGGCTATAAAAAGCCTGCCCGTCGTGTAATACCGATTTTGAAGCAGAATCGTTTGTATTGGATGCTGTAGAACTTGCCGAGTTCTATCACCTGGTATTTTGTTCTGCTCAAAATGTTTATTTTGAAGCGAGTTATGTGCCGGCCCGGATCGGCCCGGATTCCAAGTATGATGAACTGTGTATTCATATTCTCTGTTGGTTGAGAAACTTACCATTGAGTCAGATGGTTGTCCGATTTGAAATCGTAGATGTTGTTGATAGCTGCCGTAGATGTTACTGGTAGCTGCCGTAGGTGTTGTTGATGGCTACTCAGCTGTTGTTGATAGCTCCCAAGGTTTCTGCAAAACAATAGAATTGAAATAATTCATAGGAATCAGAAGACGAAGTTATACAGTAAGACAAAAACGAAACAAAGTAAACAATAGATGGAGGACCGCTTAGTCAAGCAACCCAGCAAGAAACGCGTTTCCAACACACCCTCCTATCAACCGTGGGAGCTATATCGATCAATGGAAAAAGAAGAAGATGGAATACGTGGAATTGAGGGTGAGCGGGAGGAAGAGATGTGGCAGCTGGGAGAATGGAGAAGAGGGGCAGCCGAGAAGAGAGAGAGAGAGATAGGTCGAACAGCGCAGCTAGGCGAGCCAATGGACTATAGGGACCCTTCGATGGCCTTCAACTAACAGAAAGAGCAGGGAAGAATAAGAGATTCCAGAGAAAAAGACCGAGCGCACACAGAAAGACGAAGAGGGAGGAAGGAGAAAGGACCACTCTAGAAAGCGAGGTCAAGAGACAAGGACACATTTGTCGAGGGCCTGCCTTTTGATAGCAGGAAAATCAATAACTAGTACGACTATATGCAGCAGAAAAATCACAAACACAATTCAGATCGACCCTGATGACTAAGAAATCCCATTGTTGGAACTTACAAAGTTGCAAGAACTAAGGTCTTCAACTTGAAACTCCAAAATGCAACAGAAAAGAGTGCTCCAGCAACTTATTCAAATAGGCAAAACGAGTGTTTTGACCTCATTTCTAGAAGTTTCTGCTCAGAATTGGGCGAAGCTAATGAAAGTGGACAGTATGACTAGCGGTTTCAGATTTCAAGTAGTTAATTCTCATCAAATTACAAGACTTATATCTAATTCAGAAATCTATTCACTTCTCCTTGTTAACTGATTCCATTATTAGTTGGATATAGGCTTCTCATTTTGTAAAAATCTTTAAAAAAAAGAACAATAATCGTCCTTGAGAAAGTGATTCACAATGGAATATTCCATGAAACCTGGACGCAGGTAGACAATGTGTATAGTAAGGGTGACCATGAAAGAACGCATTGTTGTTTGTCGACTCATTGCAGTGCTAGCAAAAGTTTACGGTATATGTAGTTCTATCAAGCGAAACTATACAGAAACGTTTGTAGACGTTGTTTATCGTGAGTTTCGGGTTTACTCAGTTCTACCTAGCCGGTTGACTTTGTTTAACTATGAAAAATAATTACTTCTTGAAATATTCAGATATTTTCTCAGCCGTACCACAAAAACATGTTGTTCAGTACAGCTGTGAAAAATTGACCGACGAAACATGATTCAGAAAAATCGAGAACTGAATAGAAAAATCAGTTCCGAATAGTGCACAGTGATCAGTTCGATTCCAGAAGGTATCATTTCTCAAAATTGAAAAACAAAACCGAGTCAAAAGGGAAATCGATTTGCTCCACCAACGATAGAGAAGCAGAGAGCGAGAGTGAGTGAGTGAGTGAGTGAAAAAGAGCGAGGCTCGGAGCAATATTTGCTAAAACTCATTGTGTATGTTTTTGAGAGAAATAGAGAAAAAAAGACACACCAGCTCAAAGACTGCACATTATGTGGCAACCGTACTAGTATATTCATATTGGTATTTGAGAAAATGAAACAAAATGACTGAAATAACTCGGGGTAAAACGTTTTCAGAAATGCCACGTGACATTTATTGATTGATTGGGAAAGCCATAGGAGAAAGGAAATTTTGTTTTTCTTTCAAGATAAGCTCACACCAAGAAACATTACTCAGTTTAAAAACAAAACACTTTTTTCAACTATGCTGTACAGAGAATCGATAGAAAAGTTGTTTCAACTGCAAAAAACCGGTTCGATAGTGAACGATTAGTAGACTGTGGAAAAGAAATCAGTGGTGAGAACACTCCATATGACCATTGCAGTCTAAACAGGGCTACTAAGGTAGAATATGAAAAAGCTCAATTCTGCTACGAAAAGAGAACAGATTAGACTTCAAAAGCAAGCATCAAAACTGTACAGTCCTAAAATGTTTTAGGTGAGAACAAATGAATTGTTCAAGGTCTGCCGAAGGCATTTTCTATCTTACGTCAACATCTGCTGTTTTGGAGAAGGGAAACCGATTGATTTTCCTTTGCAGATGTTTTGTGACCCTGACGGAAATCTTAGGGAAACTACGGATGCAACATCTGTCGGCACCTGTTTCATCATGAGAATAAAGGATTTTCCTATTTTTTATCTTTGTAGGAAGTTCTAGTCTCTCACGGAGAGTTTGAAAAACTCAAAAACAGTAACAAAGAAAAAGAAATGTCCACCGTCGCTAATTTTATTCTGAAGGTTTTTCGAAATGCGGCGGTAGAGGTGGCGCAAACTGTCTCTCTGTTTCGCATAAAATGGCGTCGTCTCTCAACCACTCAGCCGAACTGTCCTTGTCAGGGTCGAATTCGCTTTGGAGAGGGGTATGGTCGCCACATGTTTCATTTCAAAGAAGATGGATGCGTATCGGGCACTCGTTTTCAACCCCTTCTTTGTTTGCATAGATGGAAGCCTCTACCACCAAAAATTGAGATGGGAATAAAAGAAAGATTTTCAGCCGCTAAACGAAAGTGCTTTTTTTCAGTACTAAAGAACAAGAAGAAGAAAAACAAAGGAGGTTGACATGCTGATCATGAGCTTCTAACAAGATAGTTTATAACGATTAGTATGGACGGAAATTGATAGTAGTGAAAAATGAAGAATTATTAGTATCGAGAGGTTGCATTTCGAAGAGAGAGAGAGAGCAATTCTTTTTTTCCATAAAGCGTTATAAAACCGAGTGCTACTAATGGCATCACCAGGCCCAATTACAATGAAAAATGACATTCTTCTCGAACTATGCTTGATTCATAAAACTTCGAACAATCCACGATTCAATCGATTTCCGTTCTGAAAAGTCAAAACACGCAGGAAAAGAATAGATACGTATCTCTAAATGTTCGCAAACAAACCGTTGACCATCCACGACGAAGTGATGAATACAACACTTTTGCTATCAAAAGAATCGACGATGATAGAGGTTATCGATAGGTGTGGGAAAAGAGAGAGAGAGAAAAAAAAACAAGAAGAGAATGCAGAGAAAAACGGAAATTTTGGAGAGAAGTGTATGAGAGTGTGCAGACAGTATGTGAATCATACGGTATCCGATTTTGACGGAATAACAGTTATGAGATAATTTCTTTGGATTTACAAAACACAGAAGTTGAAAGAAAAAGTGAAAGGATAGGTTCCTCAAATCAAACAGTGATCATGATTGAAAAATTATTTTTTTTCTAAATTGTGAAACAACCGTTTCCTCCTTCCCGAAAAATAACTGTAAATGATATGCTGTTTCAAAACAGTTCTAGTAACACTTCCAGTATATAAATAAGAAATAGATCCAAACATTTTGAAATTCTTATGCCTACGAGAAGAAATATTTTCTCAAAATGGTTTGAAAAAGTCTCCCAAGAACTTTCTCTACAGCTCTGTTGACCGGTAAATTTCCATATTTGAGGAGAGACGTAAAGTCAACAGTGTTAAATTATCAGTAAAAGGAAAACCTTTCACCTTTGCGTGCATGGCACGGCAATGTAACTATTACGGAAGACCTGTATGTTTTATAGTGGACAATAGAGAGTCGAGTGGACATTTTCATCTCTTCTATCAGAATGTAAAACAATTGTTTGTTCGAAGTAGAGCCATCATTCAATTGAAATTATTGTGCTACAAAGTATATTGAATGAATCAGAAAAGTAATTTTAATGTAAACAACAATGCTCATACTGCATTGTACATTAAACTATGTTGTGTGAGCACAATAATTGTAGACTGTCAACAAGATAAGAGAGCCTCAACCCATGCCAGTTGATAAGACCACAGCTACTGGATGTCAAGACACAAGTCGAAAAGGAAACAAAAATGCTAAAGAAGGATAGAACTGTTGTTCAAAACAAACTCTAGAAAAAAAGTTCGAAAGTTCGAACAGCTTTCACAAAATTTTCTGGAATTTGTTTAAATGAGTGTAGGGAAATTATTATAAAATTTTTTGGGATCGCATCTAACAGAAACGGGGTGGTGATGTTCTTAATTTATTTATTTATTTATTTATTCAAAGTACGTCCGCAAGGAACGTGAATTTGTTACCAAAAAAAGAGTTTTGAAGTTCAATTTGTCCGTGACCGTTTTTCAATATTTCCGTGACCATAACCTTTGTGGTGTTTCTTTTTCTTCTTATTTTTTGCATTCGAGGAAAATTCGTAAACAGGGAGGATTGGTCCATCATCGCGGGCGCCATCTAATTCAGGTCCGGAATAACTTTGAATCTGGGAATGAATGGCAAAAGCATCCTTGAATTCGCGGAATGGAATCCAGTTCCGCTTCTTCAGTCGCTTCATATCCATTTTCAGAGTCTTCCTTGCTTTTTTGCGGTTCCTCCTTTCTTTTCTCCTAATTTTTTCAGCTTCAGATTGGGATGATGCCCATCTTTTCTTCTGCTTACTTACATTATTCTTCACTTGTTCCCTTATGGCAGCTACTCTTATTCTTCTTTCTTCTGCTATTTCTCTTATTCGTCGTTCGAAATACAGATCAGCGCCTCTTATAAATGCTTGCTGAATCTCACTCAATAACTCTTCTCTAGATTGTCCCTCCTCTGATCTTCTTACTTCACTTATCTCGTTGTCCACCATTGTTTCTTTACTTCGGACCACGCGTTGATTCCTATTCTAACATCACGTCCTACGAATGAAAAGAAATGAACTTTCGGATGGCAACAATAGGCATGAAAGGAGTGGTAAAAATGTTGAATTCGAGGTTTTTAGGCACCATCACTGACTAGATCGAAACATGAAAATGGAGATTGGAAAAATAGGGAAATGGAAATTTAATAATCATTTGAAAAAGAGGAAATCAAACGCATAAGTTCCGTACTCGCTTTCATTTCGTTTTGTAGGTATGCAATCAATATTTTAGGCAAAATAAGAGAGATAAATTACACAGAATGAATACAAACTCAAGTACAAAGTCTAGTCATAAACTCAAAACAAGAGAGAATTTATGAGTACAACTACGGAGAGATATGCTTTCAGAAAGAAGAAACATATTGAATAAGATATCGCGCTCCTTTTCTTGAATTTTTAGTCAGACACAAAATCATTTGGAAAAATTACTATCTTTAAAGTTTTCAGCCCAATAACAAACATTTGAAATGTTCAGACACATGAAATACATAAAAATTCAGATTTCTATATATTTTTTAAAAGCTCTTCCTCAATGAAACACGACTTTATTTTTTTAGTTCGCTTTGATGTCAGCTCATCAGTTCTCCAAAATAAAGCAGATACTCTTTTAGTTGAGCTGATAGATTTCATCCAAAAAAGATTGACAAGATAATCCTACAAGATTAAGAAAAGCAACAAGATTGTTATAATCTATCTAATCTAAAACACTTTTATTACCCGACTATGAGAAAAAATGACAAGATACTGTGTGTAATTAGTTATATTCTAAATGTAGTGAGGTGAACACCAATGGCAATTTGAGAACAAGGGACCAACGAGGAAGAATGACGCCTAATAATATGCTTAATGTAACCTTGAATATGATGTACCAACAACAAAACTTCTCTACCACAAAAGTATTGGCACATTAATTTTCTTTAGATGGTACTCATTTCGTTTTACTTGTTCTTAATTTTAAAATTTTCTGTTTGAAGTACTATTCTCATGTAGACTAGTTCAAAGTAGTAGTGATAATGTTCTAGGAGGAACTTCGCAAAACAAAGTTCAATTGGTAATGGAGCACCACTCGGCGAAAGTACTTTTAAAAGTGCAAAAGCACTTTGAAGCGATAAAACAGCTAAGAAAAATGATGATGTCAGCTGTACCTTAGAAGTTATCCCCGCCCTTCGATAAAAATTGAGAAAACATCTTCAATATTCAAAACTTTTTCGATTTTCACTTTCACAACGCAATCCAATTTCCTATCGCATGTATAACGACCCCAAAAACAATCTTTGAAAACCAATTAGAACTACTTCTACTGGGACACACAATTGGCTACACTCATATCTATGGGATGACGTCATGACGTCGATAGTTGACCAATAAAGAGTACAGAATGTCGTAATTTATGAGGAGTGCAGAAGGTGATCACTCACAAAGAGTGCAGGTGATAATTGACATGTCTGACAGTTTTCTCTTACATTCAGAGAGATTGAGTACACAAT
The DNA here is from genome assembly GCA_000143925.2 of Caenorhabditis brenneri. Lineage (NCBI taxonomy): Eukaryota > Metazoa > Nematoda > Chromadorea > Rhabditida > Rhabditidae > Caenorhabditis > Caenorhabditis brenneri. Next base: position 385,005 of record GL379794.1, read on the forward strand.
AACCTTTTAGCGGTATTATGGTGGAATCAATCACACTAGACTGATAATGGCAATTGGAGTGAACTACTACATTTTCTCTTCGTAAAAATTTGAGTAAGGGATCGGAATGTGAGTAAAATATCTTGTTTTCTGATTGAATTCTATGTGAGAGGAATTTCATTCAATTGAACAGAAATTCTCAGTAACTTGCAAATCGCTCAACTAATCAGATCTAACAAGAGAAAGATTTACAAAATTTGATATTTTTTCAGCCGTTGAGGTTCAATTTTTGAATAACACTGTTTTATAGTTTTGTGTTGCTGGTAGTATTTTGGGTACTAGAAGATGCTTTTTTCACAATTTGAATATTGATCCCCTTCCATTGACCAATCACACAAACAAAAACTCAATTTACCATCTATCATTCAATTCGATTCAATTCAAATTGTTGCCAAAATCTGAGAATGGTAATTAACAGAAGAGATCCGTTGATCCCATTGATTCCCGGTTACTTTATTTTCTCGGAATCCCTCTCAGAACTCATTATTCCATTTTTTGATTTTTCTTCCTCTCTCCATTTTGTATTCTAACAAACATCATTAAACTATCTGCTGTGACCACTCTCCTGTATCAGTTTCAGCAACCTTCCACTCCGTTATTCGTTGGGATTCCGTTTTCTCCGTGACCACGTCGTTCCCCATTTTGTTTATTCTACTGATTTATAATATTTCAGCCATGGAGGTTCAATTTTCGAATAGCACTATTCAGAGAAAACATGACATCATACATGCTACACACATTTTCTCTTCAGACGTGGTGAGGCTCTGCTGTCCATCTGAAACTACCGATGCTATGTGCATGCATCCCACGCACAAAATATCCTTTTTTGTACCTTTTTTCCCTCTGTTTTAAATTATACATCACACCAAATATGTGTGAAGCTTTCCCCTGTCTCTAATCTTTTGCCTTTCTAGTTGGATGTTAAAATCTTTGCTTGGTGCGCTTGCTTGTGTGTGCTACCGTTTCTTTTTTGTTTATTATTATCCCACCCGTCCGATCTCTTTCAACTAACACATTCGTTCCTGCGTGGTTTTCTTATTCGTAAAGAAGAGTGCAATGCCATTTGTATGTGCAGGTTCATATTTTTTCCGCCATTCACTATCAACCCATATCCACTGTTCTCCTCACATCTCACATTTTGGAAAATGTCTTCCAGGACCGCATTGAATAATAGCTGGGAGAAAACGCAACCTTGCTTTACCCCTCTTCTGGTACTTACTGGCGTTATCTTTTTGTGAACCTAAATTTTTGATGTTGCTCCTTTGTGAATGGCTCCAAAAATGTCGACGTAAGTCTGATCGACTCTATGTGCTCTAAGTGCATTGGAAAAGAAGTTTCTTTCGGCCGAATCGAACGCTTCCTGGTAGTATACGAAGAAAACATTCAAATTTGATATTGTATTCTCTCGTCTTTTGAATCAGCATTCTAATGTTGAAAATATGCCCACTGGTTCCATACTTCTCTTGAAACTCTGACTCCTTAGAAGGGGAATACTAATGTCAAATTAAAGCGCTTTTGTTAATTTATAATTCATTACACTGATGTACTGTTCGGTAGAAACCTCCACGTTTCTTACATTTATTTTTCTATTTTTTTTTCACATTGAAATGTGATTATCATTTATTGGAGCATGAAAACAAGTACAATTCAGGAGAATACTGTTCAGAGTGCTACGGATGGACACTTTCGAATTTAGCCTATAAACAAATGAGTAGGAAGAGACAAGAAACAGAAGTATCTTGCTTTAATATTAAGAATTTTGTCAGAGTTAATGGAATTAAATAAGGCTGAGTGCTTCAGCAATGGTTTTTGGGATTTTCTTCGGAGTCTCTTTCTCGACTTCAGCCTCCTCTTTCACTGGAAATTTGTAGACATCTTCAGTTTCAACTTTCACAACAAATGGTTGTGGAACAACTGGCTCAAGTGTACGGTTAGCCATGGATCCCTGAGAAAAATAAATAAATGAGATGCATCACTAGGATGATGGCTTACATTATCATTTCCATTGATAGCTGCATTTCCTTGCTGACCTTGATTAGAAGAATCACTGAAAGGAGGTTCCCCTATCAGTTTTCGATAAGTCGCGTCGTTAGCATCACATCTAGTAAATATAAGCAGCTTTTCATTTGGATGCATTGTCTTCAACCAAGCTCCTTCCTCTTCAGAAGCTTCAGTCAAAATTGTTTCAATGTCTTTCTCTTGATTTTGAGGCATCAGAATGGACATGTCATCTCGAGAAGATGATCTTTGACGTTGCTCAGATTCATAGCCTAGCAATGATTCATCCGACATTTCTCCCCGCACTGAGCCATGATCGGATAGAACAGGATGAAGCTCTGACGTTTCTTCGGCATCCTGAACCTCCATTTTCACGTCGACTAGCAGCTGATTCGGATGATCATAGGCATGACCAGCGTTAGGTTCCTCTTTCGACACAATTTGCTGTGGTACTGTCATTGAGTCCTCATCTTCCATCTCCTGTTTGACAGCACTTGGTTTTGCCACCACCGGCTCAAGTGTACGGTTAGTCATGGATCCCTGAGAGAAAAACATACATACATTCTTCAATAGGACGGTGGCTTACATTATCATTTCCATTGATAGATGCATTTCCTTGCTGGCCTTGATTGGAAGAATCACTGAAAGGAGGTTCCCCTATCAGTTTTCGATAAGTGGCATCGTTCGCATCACATCTAGTAAAAACAAGCAGCATTTCATTTGGATGCATTTTCTTCAACCAAGATCCTTCTTCTTCACAACCTTCAGTCAATATTGTTTCAATGTCTTTCTCCTGATTTTGAGGCATCAGATTGGGCATGTCATCTCGAGAAATTGATCTTTGGCTCTGCTCAGTTTCATAGCCTAGCAATGACTCATTCGACATTTCTCCACGCACTGAGCCATAATTGGATAGAACAGGATGAAGCTCTGACATTTCAATGTTGTCCTCAACATCCAATTTGACAGCAATTGGCTTCGGCACAACTGCCTCAAGTGTACGGTTAGTCATGGATCCCTGAGAGAAGAAAATACATGAATTCATCAATAGGAAGGTGCCTTACATTATCATTTTCATTGCTAGCTGCGTTTCCTCGTTGACCTTGATTGGAAGAGTCACTGAATGGAGGTTTTAGCTCTTGTGGACGATCGTCAGTCTAAATTAATACAAATATTTCAAAACTTACTCCTACAATCTCCAGCCTTTTCAAAGCACATTTAAAAAAATCACCGTTGGAGGCTAATTATTTTCCCAATGTGTCAAAAGCAACGGTGTGAAAAACCAAAAAACAGAATGATTTTTGAAATAAAAGTTAATTCTCTGAATTTGAGCGCGTAAGTTAGTAGTTATGGTTTTATTCTCGTTTCAAAGTTACCTGAGACAAATCCATGTTTCTTTCGAATAGCTGAAATGCTGAGAACTTCTCAAATTCCAATCAAAACGAAAATCTAAATAGTAGTCATATGCCGAAAATATTCGAAATACAGAATGAGAGAGAAAACAGAGAGGAAGCGATGAGAAAAAAACGAACGACTGTTCGCTTCTCTGATTCTCTCTCCGATTGCGTACTATTTTTTTTGGTAACGCTTGGGACAACTGAATACGTGTGACTTACTTTTGCGTAGTAGGGGAAAGAAGAGATCGACGAAACTCAGGAGGTTAAGTTAGCATGTATCGGTGAGAAGAAATTAATTATGAAGATGCAAACAATAGGGATAGGCAAAGGGCCAAAAAGTTTTGTGAGAGAATTCAAATACATATAGGCACCATGCTGTGAGTGTTTTTTGTTCTGTTTTTTTTTTAATTCTGATTGAATTTGGATGGCAAGAAAATAACAGTTACAGTACCGTCCATAATTATACAAACACCACGTGAAAATTCAAGCCATTTTGTACTAGAAAATTTGAAAGGCCAACTTTGAGCAACCATAACTTTAGAGCCAGATGAGATAGAAAAAAGTTGCCAACTAATAAAATGTGTAAAAATTGATAATCTCAAGGTCATTAGTTGACCGCTTTCTGATATCTCTTACGGCTCATGAGTTACACGCCGTGGAATAAAAAGTTTACCATCGGAAATAGGGGAGCCCAAAACAGTGAAACCTCAGTTCATCCTTGCTAAGAATGGCCCTATCTCAAAAATCGTTAGAGTTAGGAAGAAGTGTTTAACTGAAGATCAATAGAGCATACAACGGTCTACACTTTTGTAGTACATAAAATTTTTCCAGCTGTCATGCCTGCTGAGTTACAGTCGACAGAAGTGACAAGTTTTGAAAAAATGCTCGATTTTCAATTTTTCTTCTCAAATTCTCATAAATCTTCATTAATCCTACAGTTTCCTATAAGTTCATTAATTTTGAAAACTTGGAAGACAATAGTTTGCAAAAAACGTCATTATTTTCAAAACTTGTCACTTCTGTCGGCTGTAACTCAGCAGGCATGACAGCTGGAAAAATTTTATATATTACAAAAATGTAGACAATTGTGTGCTCTATTGATCTTCAGTTGAACACTTTTTTCTAACTTCAACGGTTTTTGAGATAGGACTATTGTTATCAAGGATGGTCTAAGGTTCGCCCGTTTTGGGCTCCCCCACTTCCGAAGGTAAACTTTTTATTTCACGGCGTGTAACTCATGAGCCGTGAGAGATATCGAAAAGCGGTCAACTAGTGACCTTGAGATTATCAATTTTTAAACATTTTATTAGTTCGCAACTTTTTTCTATCTCATCTGGCTTCAAAGCTATGGTCGCTCAAAGTTGGCCTTTCAAATTTTCTAGTACAAAATGGCTTGAATTTTCACGTGTGGGTTCGTATAGTTATGGACGGTACTGTACTTGCTTTTTTCACTGTCGCCGCCTACATATATTTTACTGCATCCGATCCGACAAGTTCTTTTGCAACATCAATTCATGGTCATACACCACAAAATTTTATGGTACAGTTTGTTGATCCTTAAACAGCAAACATGACTAGAAGTTCGATTTTTAGCAGGTTTTTCTGCTGTCGTCGGATAAAAACTTTATACGAAAAAGTCATATCTTTGAACGATAGTATTTTTACTAGGATTAACAACTATGAAGTCTTACTGTGCTGAATTGCCTTCGTTTGTTTCTTTTCATATTTTTGTTGATCCTCAAGTGACAAATATGATTAAAAAGTTCCATTTCAAGGGTTTTTCTCTGTTGTCATCGGTTTAAAACTTCATACAAAAGAAGTGTGTCTTCGAACAATATTGGCGTTGTATCTTCGTGATTTTAAGTTTTTGATGTTGCTCCTTTGTGGATGGCTTTGAAAATGTCGACGTCTGATCGACTCTATGTGCTCCAAGTGCATTGGAAATAAAGTTTCATTCGACCGAATCGTAAGCTTTCTGGTAGTCTAAGAAGTTTTCGTACTTCTTTGAGCAAGGTGGTAAATCAATTTCGTGATAATTCTCCACTTCACTGGCAATCATCCACTGGTAAAAAAGTGAACAAGAATCATTAGCATTCCAAGGAGTCAATGGAATGTTCTGAAGCAATCAACATCAATCAAACGTGGTGGGGTTTCATTCACGATTGCCATTTTGGTTGTTTAAATGACGTCAAGTTGTTTTGAGTGACTTCTTATCGGCAATGAGGGAAGAAATTCTGGGCCCTTGTAACTAAATCATGAGAACTTTCAGTGTCTCAAAATATACTTCGTGAACAAGTCGGCCGGGTTGATCTTCCCGGCGACATGGGAAAACACAAAGTGATCTTCTTCTTCTTGAATTTGTTTGATTCCGTTTTGTACAAATCTACTTGATGTTGCTGTTGAATAGAGGCTGTCAAGAGGAAGCCTGAAGTCCAACCTAACCATCGTTTTTGTGGTAGATAAGGATGTTGCCAACCCAAAAAGGATGTAAAAAAAGAACAATTGACAATAATTTTTTTTTCAAATCTAGCATCACATGCTTTTGAATCCTCCGAATCCTTCTTCAGCACCTCTTTTTTTTACAGAGATTCCTTTTGCAAATCTAATTGTCTTAAAACAAGTGATTGAAAATGGCATTCTAATAACAGTTCCGAAAAAAAATGTCATAAAAAACTGAAAATAACTATGATGGGTGTGGCAACATCACACGTCACCAGGCGGTCTGTGATGTTTTGAAGCTTCATCCGTACCTCAGAGACCAACCGTTCGATTTGAATCTCATGTATCTTGTAGTTAAAATTTGCTTTATTATAATAACCGATTTTGGCTCAAATCCGATAATATCGAATTTTGACGTGATAAGTAAATGAATTTGGATTTTGATCTCCAAAAACTCTATAATCGAATCAAAAATATCATTAACTAAGTGAGAGTACAATTATTATCAAAAATATTCGAATATATATTATGATGGTGGATAATCGAAATGAAGAGCGTTTTTTCAATAATTGGTTGCGACGTAGTTTGGTTGGGATTTTTGTGTGAAAAGAATACTTAAAGGGGGTGGGAACTCTCATTCGTAGGGGAATTTTAAGGGGAAAAAAAGGGCGCAGTCTCTTGTAGACAAGTAGAGACAGCGCGTTTTTCCGGCCGCATAGCGCATTCGGTAGCGATTTTGGTGATCTGTCAGTCCGACCCTGGGTTCAAACCCAGCTGAGGTACTTATATTTGTTTTTTCAGAGAAAATGTTTTTTTAAGTTCCCTCCTCCTTTAATGTTGTCAAAAAATACATACGTTCGCTTGGATGAAAAACTGGAGGCAACTGAGGGTCCCTTCCAGTCATTGAAAAACGTTTTGGTGGTTTGAACAGTTCCCTGTCTTGAACAAAAGTTACAAATGTTTAAGGAATTTATAGTACTTAAACTGGCAGTGACAAAAATAAGTTTCTGGAACTTCACACAGAAAAAATTGAATTCATTTTCAACTAACACAGACTGATTGACTACACGCTCTGGAGAAAAAAATAGAATTAAATTCTGGACTCTCGTTTTTTCGCAGAGTTTGGAGCATTTTATACCTTGTTTTTTCTTGTCGCAACAAAACTTTATCTGATACGCATAAATTCATTACCTAGTGTTTTTTCAAATGCCAAAAAGGGTTGAAAAATCGGATCTTTCAATGCTTAGCAACTGATGTGAGTATTCCAATTAAGTGTTGTTATTTGACCTGGAAAAACGATTTGACATCCCAAATCATCACTTCAGAAAACTTCTCCGCAATCGAAACAAATCCATATCAATTTGGAAACCGGAGAATAGTCTTTCATCATTCCACAGCTCACATCCAAAACAAAGGCCCACTACCCTTCTTGCGCGACTTTCCTAAGGCCACGTGCGGCACTCCTTGGGCTACTAGGTCCACCAATTCAACTGATGGCAAAAACGTCACACATCTGACTTCCTCCTAGGCGGACACGTTTCATTTTTTCAGAGATGATACTTCATGTGATTATCTTTCTTTTCATCTAATTTTTATGATGGGCGAACGAGGAGGACGCCTAATGTGCGCCTGTTAAGGTAAATAAGTGTGCTAAAATGAGTGAAGGCGGTGGGGGAAAGACAGAGGGGAAGGCGACCAGTTGGCCCCGAGAGGGCTAGAGGGGTCCTCTCTTGATGCGATGCCATCTTTCACAGAGACATACGACAAAAACAAGGCGACAGCGAATTCGATAATTGTTTATTGCACAACAATGGTCGAAGACTGGAAAATTTCAAAATCTTCCTGGATTCTGAAAACTTTCCGGGATGAATCGAAATCAGAAATAGCAATGTTATTTTTCAAGTTTTGCATTTGCGTGATTATTCGTTTTGTCATATGAAACTCCTGTCAGGATGGGAAAAAAAAAATAAAACGCAGAATCTAAAAAAAGACTGTAATAGATGAGATATCCTAATCAGGTTTTGAACGGCAGAGAAAAAAATCAGTGCCACATTACGTTGTGTTGGAAGTTGTCTCCAAGTGTCATGATAGAGTGGAAGAGGCATTAATTGAGTTTTCTTCGTGGATTTTCCGATTATTTATTATGAAATCATTGTCCTACGAATCGGAAACCAATCTGACAGCTTGAGCTTTCATTGATGATCTACAATAAGGACCCGGTATTTTGATCTCCCTCCCACGTTATTTCAAAAAACCTAGCTTTCCAAGACAAGTTGTGTCCCAGGCATGGGCAAACTATCTTGGATGCTCCGCCTGGGACACCACTCGTTCGGTAAAGCTAGTACAATCTGCAAGAATTAATCAAGGCAAAATGCAAACAGACATATAAAACTAACCCTATTATACAATAATTATTTCGACTTACCTCGAAGAAATTAGAAACAAAAATTTTTTGTATAAGATTATTGTTTCTAAAGAAATTCGTTCGAATTTTGATTTTCTCAGTTTTCCTACCCTTCCCAATTTACGTCGCCACCCTTTTTGTTTCCGGTCTAATATTAAAAATACCGACAAACTTCTTTCCCAACTCCTTTGTAACCGGTCCCTCTCCTGTTGGAATCACTTACCTTCTCAAATTTTCCCTCCTAAATCATCTTCTAAATTATTCCACACCAACCTCTTAAATTTTAACCTTGACAATTATCTGTATTTAAACGTCCACAATTTTTAACTGTACATATTTTCTAATTAGATGAATAAGTGGCAGCTGCCCTTCATCCAATAAATACATTTACAAATACATTTACCTCAACAAGAAAGACTTGTGAACACATTGTCGGGTAGACAGAATGGAAGATGAATACGGAATGATTGGTTGTCACAGCTCTCTTATAGTCGTTGTTTTCAGCTTCCGGCAGCAGTCCCTTTCTATTTTGTACCAAATAATCGACGTATACCCATTTTCAATTTCCTTTCCCACAACTCATCAAGTCTCCGGCTAGTAAGGGTAACTGATAATGTCAAAAAGGATGATATTGCCGAACAAAAGCTAGAATCAAAGAGAATTTTGGAAGTATTGGGAACATTTTGAGAAAACTAGATTCTGAAATTCAACACAGCAAAACGTAAATTATTTCTCAATTGTGAAAAAATATTGGCAGTCAGACAGAGTGGACTGCAACAGAAACGTTCGGATATGATTATGGGGAAACTAATATTTGGTGATATGAAATTAAAAATTCGGCTGCAAAAAAGAGTTTGGCTTTTATTTTGTATATGGAACAGGTAATTTCTACTTTTCTTTTTCATGAGCAGAGAATTTCACAATTAGGCAACTATTTTGTGAGTTTTGTTCAACAGTTAGTCTGATGAGTAGCTATCAAAAAGGTTAAATTTCAAAATCAACTATCTCACAAAAAACAATTTGAATTGCTCAATTAAAATTTTCTTAAGTGCCTCATTAGCCAATTGATTCACTTTTTTGAATCAATTGTTGATCACCTTCACGACGTAGACGTTAGGCACATGGAAGGTGTTATTTTTTGTTTTATTTTCTCACAAAATATAATATATCAAACAAAAAACGGAATATCGCTGTCAAATTATTCGTGAAGTCGTTTTGATGACGGCAGATGAGACGGTAGCTGAACTTATGTTTGATCTCCTGTTCTGTAAAAAAACGGTAAACTGACTACTTTGGAATTGGTAGTGAAACTTACAGGGTTTTTTAATCATAATTTTTCACTAATAACTGTTCCATGTTTTTTTTTTCAATTTTTAAATGACTGTTTGTAAGAGGAACCAATTTATTGAACAGGATATGATGGTACAGAGGGCACTACTGGCCATAATGAGAACAATAAATTGGTTCTTTGCATGATGAGAGGAGAAAGAAATAAGAGGAGAATTAATTCAGTAATATGCGTATTTGAAAAATGATATTGGAATGGAAACCGAGTAAAAGAAATGGAAAATGAAGACGCTTAGAAGTCTTTCAAATAAGAAGTCCCATCGGGCTTTTGAACAAGCTCAAAATCACGGTTCATTGGAATTTTTGAATGGATGGCGATCTCGTCCAAGATTTCTTCATAGTCTGGAGTACTCTTGTACGGCTGATTGATGAGCAGCTCCACAATCTTTCTCATCCATTTGTTGCGTCCTGTCACGACACTTCCCGGATCTCGGTGCTGAAATTAGAAAACATTAATTAAGTTCATTCCAAAACAAACACTAGATTACCCTAAAAAACAGAAAATGAAACTCACCATCTCCTCCTTTTTGGCAGTCATTTCCTCTGGTGTACCCACAAATGGTCGAATCCCGCGACAAAACATTAGCATGACAGCTAACATCTCCAGATCGTCTGATTCCTGGGCGGCTCGACCTTTGGCCATACCCAAAGAATGGTATGGGCTTCCAGAGAATCCATAATCTTTTGACGGGACCCGAATTCGCATGCCGGGGTGTTCTGTTCCACCAGTTTCAAACTTCACACCCATTCCAAAATCAGCGATCGCCAATTTTAGAGTGTTCTGAAAATGTTCAGCTATGTTTGAAAAATTATAGAAGAATACGGTTCCATGAAATAATAAAGGCCCGCATTGAAATCTCAACTCACCGTCTGATGGAAAGGCAAGAAGACATTTCCTGGTTTCAAGTCTCTATGGAGGATACCACATTCATGAATTCTTCTGATAGTTTTGACAAGATGGTAGCCGAAAAGAAGAAGCGTCTGCTTGGAGAACGATTTCTCGGGATGATTCTTGAGAAGGAAATTGAAATCGACTTTGAACAACTCCATCACTGAAAACTCAAAGTTAATCAAAAATAGATTCTAAAAAATGCAGTTACCCAAGATGTTGTGGTTCTTGTAACTGAAGTAGTCAAAAAGCAGCGGGACTCCTTTGCATTTTGTGAGCATCTGAAGTACACGTGCCTCCCCAATCGCGCTCTCTTCTTCTCTTCCATTCGCCAAATTCACCTCTGCCACTGCTTTTACTGCCACCTCCATCTTCTTCGTCTTATCGTATCCTTTGAAAACCTCTCCAAACTTTCCAGCACCCAGTTTGTGACCAACAACGTATCGATTTTTCTTTAATTTTAAACCCGAGCATAGGACTTGAGACGGCATCTTGCGCGTTCGAACCTGAAAAAAAACTGAATGTTATTCAGATAGTCAGACATAAAAAATCAACGGAAAAACGAGCGCAATGAAATTGATCACGGTCAATGTATCCTAAATTCTGATGAAACTCAAAAGAAAAATATAAAAAACACTCAAAAAATGTTTTATTTGAAAGAAATAATAACAATTTAGAGGTGTGTTGGAATCAATTATCATTGGAAAAGTGAGATTATTCTGTGACGCGGATTCTTCAGTATATTAGATGATTGGCAAGCTGAAATAATATGAATTGAACAAACCTTTGGGGTGGTTGGGAAGATACTTGTTTGAAAGTATACAAAAAGAGACGAGAAGTCCAGCTACGCTTGCTAAGATTCTACAAGATATGACAACGGTAATAGTAGATTTTGATGACAAAAAACTAGAAGAATTATGTTGAATACTGGAGGAACAAAGCTGTGAAAAACAACGTAGAATGAAGCTGAAAACATTAGAAAACGGTGATGGAACTGATGAGAATTTGAACATCTTATTTGCTATTTTCTGATGTCTTGTCAGAGTGATTGGAAGTTTTGTATTCTGACAATATGTGGTCCATTATTGCAATTACATGAGTCTAGTTTCGGGTAACCGAAAGTCAATGTAATTACAGAAAGGCCTCAAAAGAAGTTACTGTTTGACTGTACCATTTGAAATAAGGTATGAAACCTCATTCGAAAAGGTACAGTCGGACAGATTTCTTTTGAGTAGGGATCGATCAACCTGTGCCTTTTTCTTCATTATTTCAATTCATCTTTGAGTAGGTCTCCTTTTTTCTTTTTTGCTTTCTGAACTATGAAATTAGTAATTATTACCCGTAGTTCTTTTCAATTGTTGTTTTTCGTTTATCAGTATGAGGAGGGATCGAATACGTGTGGTTGAATGAGATGACCGTCCAAAAATCTCCATCTTCGGTTGTTGATATGAAAGTTATTCAAAAAAAAAAACGAAATAATTAGAAAAAAATGATAGTGAAACACAGGCTGGTCGAGTTTCTCTCACTCTCAGACTCAATATTCCTGTTATCCCGAATTCCATGAACCTAATCACCCTATAAGCCTGTGCCTGTAGGCAGCTGGGATATCCTCTAGGCTTCTCAGTTTTCCCCATCATTACTATTCTCATTACAAATGTTATGTGCAATAGACTTCTACTACCGAAAAATTGAAAACGCTCTAAATGCCGAAAAATGGTTGCAGAAAGTTTCCAACAAATCTAAAACCTCAGAGAAAAACGAAACACCTCGAAAAAATGCGAAATTTTTCAAAATCAGGAAATTTTTGTGAAATTTCCGATTTTTTTTACTTTCTACATATTTTATTTCGTTTTTTGACGGAAATGGAGTCACGCCGATAATCTTAAAAGATGCGCAGTAAAATTTAGTCCTAGGCGGAAGAAAGTGCGGCAACATTGCGGCAACGCAGAAAAAAGCCGAAAAGGAAGAAATAAAAAAATAAACATTCGGAAAATGAAAAAAATGAGCTGGTCCGTTGTCCGAGTGGAGTACAAGGGGAGGGACTAGGTTTCTCCGAGGTAGCCAATTCGGTTAGTTTAAGGAATTTCGGAGTTTTCTTTTTTGCGCTTATTTCATCTCATGAAAAGGATCATTTTGATACCAAAACCAACATTTTCCGGTGATTAAAAGTTGGTCTTCTGAATTCTTCACATTATCTGAAGGCTATCAATCATATGGATCCTATGGATCCGCTCTTCATTTGCATTGTTAACCCCCATAATATATATATTTTCTTGATCAGGATTTGATTCTCTGTCGATTGGTGACATTTTCGAGTTGATTCTAGAATTTTTGTAATTCAGAATTCAGACGCTTGATCCATGGATCCATGGATCCATGGATCCAAAATTCAACTTTTTCAGAATAGAATCGAGATTGGAATCAAAAAACGGGGAATTTCGTGAAAACAACCATATAGGACTCTAATTTCCGATGATCAGGTATTCTGAATTCTTAGCACCATCTGAAGGCTATCATATGGAGCCTCAGGATCCGCTCTTCATTTCCATTTTTAACCCCCATAATATATATATATATATATTTTTCGATCAGGATTTGATTTTGTATCGATAGGTGACATTTTCAAGTTGAATCTAGAATTTTTGTGACTCAGAATTCAGGCGCTAGATCCATGGCTCCATGGATCAATGGATCCGAAATTCAAATTTTTCAGAACTGGGTCGATATTGGTATCAAAATCCAGCAAATTTTGTGGAAATAACAAATATAAGACTCTAATCAAGAGCTAGGTCTCTAATTCCCAACAATCGAGAGTTGGTTTTCTGAATTTTTGACATGATTCAATGGATCCGCTCTTTATTTCAGTCATTAAACCCCGTAATGTATATGTTCTCTTGTTCAGAGTAATATTCTTTATCGATTTTTGATAATCACAAGTTGATTTCAGCATTTTCGTGATTCAGAATTCAGAAGCTTGATCCATGTATCCATGGGTGCGAATATCAACTTTTCAGAATTGGGTCTAGATTGGTATCAAAAAACAGCAGTTTTTGGGAGAATATCAAATCTAATATTCAAATCTGATCTACGACTAAAACTTTAGAATATCACAGACCTCCAGTGGTATTGCGGTTCCGGCATTTGCACTTATGCCTGCTGACACATAGGAAATGAGACTGCTTTTGCATTGATGGAAGTTTGATGCATTTTTAAACTATTCGATAGGCAGAATTATGATTTTTTTGAACCCATCTAAGAAATTGGAATGCGACCACAACTACTCATATCATCTGATAAAAACCTATTGAAACTTCAACTACTCTCTTGACTGTCCGCGATATTAAATGTACCTGCAGTCAAAATTTTGCTTTTCACAAATTTATGATAGTTTCGTTTCTAGAGTTTTGCCCATTCAGGATCCTGGTTGATATATGAATCCGCATGTTTTTTCGTAGAAAACAAAAACCAATCCAAACGTGTGCCGTTCCATTCGGTTTTAAGACAAATCCGTAAACCGAATTAACCGAATTATCCGAATTAGTGAACTGAGAGAAGAAAAGCATTAAATTCCGATATGGTAGCTAGTAGACTGACAGTGGGAAAACAATGGATTCAAGTATGGTAGCTAGTGGACTGTCAGAGGAATGACAATGGATTTGAATATGGTAGCAAATGGACTGACAGCTGAATAACAATAGATTCAATTGTGGAACAAAAGAATGAGAATCCATATACGTTTTGACAATGATTTCATAGAAGGATAACTACTACTGACTGATGTCAAACGGTTTTATAATTAACTTCTAGATTTGTTAGAGAATGTTTACTGGAAGCGAAGAGCAAAGAAAAATCGTTTTTGATAAAGGCTCTTATGAATAAAAAAGTTATGATATCCTTTTTCAACAGGCGGGACGACATGAAATCATAAGAAGTTATCCATTCCCAAACCATTTCCCTCTAACATTTTTTCTCTCCATTCAATTATCTCTATTTTCTGTTATTGGTTTTTGACTGTGTATTATTCAAGAAAATCGGATTCATTCGTATCTTTATTTGAAAGAATATTCTACATGAATATCAATTTGTTTACTTGATAAATGGTTTTCCGTCTTGAGCGGTTCTGATTGTAAAAGGCGTTGATTCATTGATAGCGTAGCCGTTGCGACGCATCTCGCGAAGGATAGTTGAATATTTTGGAGTCTTGCCGGGGACCACTCCACACAAATCTTGAATAATTGGTTCGAGGAACATTGACGATTGTGGAAGGAAGTCACGAGGGCGCTCACACTGAAACATTGCTTTATTTAAAAAGAATCGATAAAGTGATAAAACTCACGAATTCATTCTTTTGAGCCAACATTTCTTCCCCTGTTCCATGAAATGTGAAGATGTCTCGACAATCTAAGAGAAGGTATGAGAGCATCTCGCAGTCGTCAGCTTCCGATGCTTGGAATCCTTGACAGAGTCGGCGTGATGAGTATGGACAATCGATGAATCGATAGTCCCCTTGAATGGTAGGGACACGAGATCTTCTGTTGTTATTTGGGTTCTTCTCTTTGAAAACTGTGGCCATACCCAAATCAATAATCACCAACGTTGCACCCTGCAACAAGTTGTGTTTTCGGCTTTTTTGAAGATATTTTTATATTTACCCTCGACTCATATGGTATCATCAAGTTCCCAAGCTTGAGATCACGGTGAATGACACCTTCCGCATGAAGATTCTGTAGAATTTTGAGTGTTTCGATAGCCACTTTCATCGTGGTTTTCGGTTCGAATTGATCAAGTTTCAGCGATTCCATATCGCCAAGATATATTGGCAACACTATAAAATATGTTATCTTTTAAAGCAGATAGATTTTAAAAATTACCGAGAATGGTCCAACGCCCAATAGTAAATGAATCTTCTAAGACTGGGACACCGCGTACATTTTCAAGAAGTTTCAGGATCTCGATCTCCTTTTTCCCCGACCGATCGTCTTTATTCACAAATTTTAGAGCTTTCTCCTCACCATCTTTTTGATCAATGGCTCGGAAGACTTGCCCAAAAGAACCGGATCCTAATCGTTTCTTTATTTTGTATTCCTTAAAGTTTGAGCCAATTCTAATTTGAGACGCCATACTGAAAATGAATAACTCAAAATCAGTATAATGAAAGAATGTGCAATTATTCTAAACATGTTACTTGAGATGATCTTTCCCGGAGCTAAATGTGACACAATTTCAATTTTTTTCACCATTAAAAACCCAGAAATATTTCAAAATTTATCTAAAATAAACCCTCATTTTCCAAAATGGAAAACTATTTTTGGTGCCCAAGCTCCCAGAGAACAGTGACCCACATTTTCAAAGATTTTAAGATTTCAAAATCATCCCCTGTTCTAGTGTGACGCAATCCCAATCCTACTCTAGTTTGAAAAAACCCAGAAATATCGCAAAATTTGACTTAAATCGATTATAATTCACTAATTTCTACTTTGACCCACTTATTTTCAGGCCAAATCATACCTCTTTAAACTTCTGAACCCTAACTTTACATGTCCCTTACAAAATACTATCAAAAATACCTAAAACCCGGCTGTTTATTCCACTAAAACCCGTTGAAAACTTCAAAAACTCACTGAATCGAAGAGGAAGACTGGAGAAAAGTCGAATCCAACTGCTCGAAAATCGAGAACTGAATTTTTTCTGAGTTTTCCTCCGACGAAGACATTTTTCTGACCTTGACCGCCACGTTTCAGGGAAGGTCAGTGTCAATATTTATTTAATTTTTTTTATTACTTCTTTGAGGAGAGACCTGGAGGGCTGAAACTTGGAGGGTATAGGTAATCGACATCAGGGATCATTTTAATGAGGTCAGATTTTTGAAATGTAGGCCAATGACCTATTTGAATTAGCTTATGAGGTATAGACTTGAAACTCGGTGGGTATAGGTTATCGACATCAGGGATCATATTAATGAGGTCAGAATTTTGAAATTTAGGTCAATAACCTATTTCGGTTAGCTTATGAGGTATAAACTCGAAACTCAGTGGGCATAGGTTAACGACATCAGGGTACATTTTAATGAGGTCAGATTCTTGGTAATCAGGTCACGGACCTATTTTAGTTAGCTTATGAGGTATGGGCTTGAAACTCAGTGGGTATAGGTAATCGACATCAGGGATTATTTTAATGGGGTCAAATACTTGATAAGTAGGCCAATGACCTATTTCAGTTAGCTTATGAGGTATGAGCTTGAAATTCAGAGGGTTTAGGCAACCGATATCAGTGATCATTTCGATGAGGCCAAATTCCTCCCATTCAAAATTGCAAGAAATGGTTTCTGTTCGTTTTATTGTTTTTTGTGCTAGGACAAACATCAAACTTGTTTCTACTTTCAAGTTTTGACTCAATCTATTAGTAAGAACCTAGCTTCCTTGTTTGCTTTTTCAATGAAAAATAATTTTATCAGAACTTTCAACTCGGAAAATTTGTATTCATTTTCCTCCTGGGAATCCGTGTATTCCATTTCTTTCGGTTGTTTATTGAGATCCGTTTTACCTGTAGTCGCCTTGTCCCTAACGTGTTTGTCGCTTCCAGTCGTCAAACACGTTGTTAAGGTTACGCTCGTAGTTTTTACGGCGTTCGTAATCAGAACGCAACTCGTGCTTGTTGTGGAACCACACGCCTTGTTTATATTTGAGAAATGATTACTGAAAATATTGATTCAAAAAATAATAACTTTCTTTTTCAAGAAATCTCTCGTCAGACCTCGGCCATCCGTAAAGGATTTCACCTGGTCCAGCCAAACAATATTCAAAAAATACGGCAAGAGCCATGGAGACAAAGAAAGAGTTCATTGTTGCTGATGATGTTCTAACAGCTGGCAGTTGTTTCCTTCCATATCATCTTCCTTGACGTTACTCCTCCGATTTCAACTGTTCACCTTTGTACCTATTTTTTTTCATATTGTCCCATATTTTTACTGCAACTCAGTCTCGTTTGTTGAGTAAAATAGATACCTGATGGCGTCATAGATACTCTGATGATGTCTTGGGCGCCTATTGAAGCAATGGTTTCTCAAATGATATCGATTGGGGTAACAGCGGAAAAGCAATGGATTTATCATAGATGATGAGCGAGGAAACAGCAGAAGAAAATTTATTTTATCATAATGTATTAGTTTTAACCAGTCGGTGGGGCCGCCTACGGCGGCTCACCTCCTTGTAGTTCGTCGCTGCGCTCCTCAATGGGGGGTTAATTTGCCACGCTTAAACTCATTTTTGATCATTGGGCAGTGATGCACCCTAAGCCTCCTTCCTGTTCCGAAAATGTTGCTAATTTGAATTCCCGCCAAAATAATCAAATGTTTTGACGTTTCTGGAAGTTTCTAGAAGATTCTAGAAATTCAGGAAGTTCCTAGAAGTTTCTGGAACATTCTAGAAGGCTCTGGAATTTTCTAGAAGTTTCTGGAATTTTCTAGAAGTTCCTGGAAGTTCTGGAACATTCTAGAAGTTTCTGGAACAATCTAGAAGTTTCTGGAACATTCTAGAAGTCTCTGGTACATTCTAGAAGGCTCTGGAAGTTTCTAGAAGCTCCTGGAAGTTTCTAGAAGTTCCTGGAAGTTCTGGAAGATTCTAGGAGTTTCTGTAAAGGAGGAGAATGTTCTGGAAGGTTATCCATCCAGAGCTTGCCAGTTGAGTTTTCGTGATACCGTAACTACCGTAATCCTACAGTAATCTCCACCATTTTTTGTTGGTATACTATTGGGGTCCCTTAGATAGTACATGCAAAAAATGGAACAATTTTGACCACTTCGAACCCGTTTTCTAGCTATTGCTGAGTTATCTGGTTACTGTAGCTACCGTAATCCTACAGTAACCCAAGCTCCAAACGGTATAGAATTGAAGCGCTCGGTGACTTGTGACTACATGCCAAATATGGTAGAAAACGGTCGACGGGCTCAAAAGTTATTCAGTGATAAGTGCGGCACAGACACACACACACACACACACAGAGCTATTCCTTTAGTATATAGAAGAGATTTCCAGATGAACAATTTCGTACTGATCTGGTGAGAATCTCACAGCTAGTTTTGTCATCATGGAATTAGAACCCTTGTTATTGTTGTGGTGACATGCAAATCGATGAGTATTGATTATGGTGACGGGTAAGGTGAAGGACAACTGCGCGTACACATAAACAAGTCATTCTTTGTTGGTGTTCGCTATTCTCTTTTTTTTTAGAGCATGCAGGTTTTTTGTTGTCCTTTTTGTGTTGTTTGAGAAATTCTTGTAACACTCTTTCTTCCGACGCTATCATCTTAGGTTTTCAGAACTAGAGTCCCGAACAGTGTTGCACGGAAGTTCCGTTTCTGCTTCCGTATTCCGTAAAATGGGGCATTTTTTCCTTCCGTTTCCGTTTCCGGCTTCCGTGAATTTTTTTTCAGGTTTTCCGTTTCCGGTTAAGCGTTCCGTAGTTTTTAAGATTTTTTGACGGAAAGAATACGGGTGTTTTCGCTGATGAAAATGCGATTTTTTCACGCAGGGTTATCATCTCTGACTAAAACTGGTTATTTCTAAACGGTAACATTATTGAAAAAGTCTGTTTTTGTGTTTTCAGTTAGACGGAACATTACTTATCGTATCACTATTATGAAAAGAAGTTCCGAGATAGAAACCTAGGCATCCGTTTTCCTTCCGTTTCCGTTTCCGCCTTCAGTAAAAAACAAGAAAATTTTTGTTTCCGTTTCCGTCTTCCGCAAAAACCGCAGTTGACTTCCGTTTCCGTTTTCCGTAACTTCAAAATATGACTTCCGTGCAACACTGGTCCCGAATATTTGAAACAAACTCTTTGAAATTAATGTACGTTGTGATAGAGAATCTTTTTTTAACCTGAATATAATCAACTCAAACATGTTCAACTTTCAAGACTTGGTGTTTTCCCTATGTTTTCGAACGCCACCAAACGGGAGATCAAACACACTGGGTTGCAAACGCGCTGGTATTAGAAAGGCCATCCAATCGATGCGTATCGATCAGATTTGCGGGAAAAATGTGGTGCCACTCGTAGACACACAACAGTCATATTTTGCTGGGGTTCACCATTTTCTTTCGTTGACGCAATTCTTGAATCAGTTCATTTCCTATTTTGTTTCGTTCCTCAAAAAATGTTCGAACCTTCCCATTTCTTCCGCTAACGTCCCTATTTCGAGTTTTCAGCTCAAAAGTTCCCAAAGCGCCTCCAACTACAATCAGAGCATATATATTGTCAAAAGGTAAGGCCTAATGTTTCATCTCTTTTGTGAACTCCACAAAAAACATTTTTCAGACACACCATCAGACAAGATGTCAGACAAATCAAAAGAGCAAGAAGACACTCAGAAAAATCCTCAGATAGGTACTCTCAGAAGTGATGACGATTTTGATTTGGTAAGAAAACATAATTGTCCACTCTAACTTCAATCAGTATTTTAGTTTGCGGAAACACATAGTGCTCCATCCTCCCAACACGTCTTCGACGAGGCTTATCATCAGCAGGATAGCTTATTCTTATCCGGAATGGTGAGTTCAACCACTAAGTACAAAAATGACTAATAAGAATGCTTTCAGCATCAGGATGGAGAAACTAGCGGTGTCACCATGTCAAACTCCTTCCTTCAAACCGCATCATCATCGAGCTTGTTCACAGAAGAACAACTCAATCCAGGAAATCTAGTTCCAACAGTTTCCAGTGATATGCAGTTCTATGCTAGTCAAGCACCAATGTCATCGTACAGTAATAGTTGTATGCTGAAAAAATTGGTAAGTATAACATCGTCAAAGTGATTCTTCAATGAATCTGTTCAGATCTTGGATATGAATATTAGAGAGCCGGTCTACCCATGTGAACTTGGCGAATACTGTCCAATCAATGTGGGCGATGTCCTCAACTCGGAATTTGTTATCATCAGGAAACTCGGCCAAGGAGCTTACTCCAGCGTGTGGATGGCGTGGAATACGGTGCTCCGGAAGTACGTCGCTTTGAAAATCTCCCAATCCGAATCCGTGGGCATTGCAGAACAAGAACTCAACGTAAGTCCATATATTTGGGCATATTCAAATCGCATTATTTTTTAGTTCCAAGAAACCTGCACAAACACCAGTCCTAATGCAATGGGTGCAGACAATGTTGTTCGACTTTTGAGTTCTTTCACTCACATCTCAGGCTTCAGAACCTATATTGTGATGGCACTGGAGGTCTGTGGACCATCACTAAACAGTGTCCTGTTCCATTCAAACCAAAAAGTCATTCATTTGGAGCAAGTGAGACGTATTTGTCGCCAACTACTCGAGGCAGTCAGCTTTTTACATGATGAATGTGGAATCATTCACTCTGACATTAAGCCCGCAAACATCATGATTGCAGTTAGCAATGAGGATGTTCAGGTATTCTTTGCATCACATGTGGGAATATCTTGAATGTTTCCATTGCAGAGAATGGACCCGAATCGTCCAGAAAACGACTCTACCACATCATCCTTCGATTTGGATTTTACTCATCCAGACAGTGACATCAGAATCAAACTCGGTGATCTTGGACTCTCTTGCTGGGTCAACAACCCGTTCTTTGGAGTTTTCCAAACGTGTGAATATCGAGCACCGGAAGTGTTTCTAAAATCATTTGCCAGAACAACTGCTGATATGTGGAGCGTCGGATGTGTTGCATTTGAACTTGTCACTGGAACCGATCTCTTTTATTGCGGTAACACGGGAAGCGAGGTCGAGGAAGCAACACATCATTTACGTCAAATGTCCCTGCTGATCGGAAATCTCCCATATGCTCCGTATTGCAACGAACAAAACGTAGAGTTTTTGGAGCACTTTTTCGAATCTAATGGAAGATTCGTCAGCGATACATCGTTCGATCCGAGCCGACTGCTCAACAGAATCCGTGGTCATCGCAACATTGCTCTAGAAGATGCCAAACAATGTGCACATTTCATTTCATCATGTCTTACGCTGGACCCAACTAAGCGCCCAACTGCCAAACAAGCTTTGACTCATCAATTCCTTCTTCCATACGGAGGAAAGTCGGAGGGCAGTTTCGCCAGAGAGGTTTGTTTCTTTTTGCTTTTCTTCTCCATGAGATACTCTGGTGATAATCCAAGTAGAACTCCCAAATCAATAGTATTTGAATGAACCCAAGTCATGAAGCACTTTCACTATGTACCTGGGGGGCCTCCTTGGTTGCAAGAACACTAAACTTCGAAAACGATTGGGAGGCGTTTCTTGAAGATGAAAGTGAAAGTGGGGGATGTACTCGATATTATGTGATCAAGAATGTTTTTAGATCGCCTCCGATGTCAACTCGCATGCTCGCCACGAGGGAAATGACTCAAACTTCCACAGCCTGACACCTAATCCAAATCAACCAAGTTCTTCAACCCAGTATCCTGAGCGGAAATAATCCAAATACTAATGTTGTTGAGTCTTTATTCTTAGAATTGAACAATTTATAATAGGCACCCATACCTTCTCATAAACGTGCATTAGTTCCACTCTGAATCTCCTTCTTCGTGAAATTCCACTAGTTTTCTGTCATTTTTATCGCATTCAATGCACATTTACTTGTGCGCGTGTTCATTTTGTTTTGTTAAACAGCTCTCTAAACTGCATTCTTTTTTTGGTTTTTTTCACGCTGAATAAACGAACTAGAGCTTAATTTTTCTTACCTAAAAAAAGATCCACTGTATTTTTCTTTGTTCCAGATGAACTTGTCTTCCAGTACGTTAGTTGGAACCATCATAGATCAATGATCCCTGTCAACTTTTACCGAATTCGTGAACCTGGATTTAGAATAATTGTGGAAATCGTTTTTTTTTTCGTGTTCCCAGTCATTGCTCAGGTCAGATGGAAAAAAAACGCAAAACTATATAAGCAGATGAATAAACGCTTTTTCGTAGTTCCGCAATAAAACTAGAATTAAAAAGGATTTATAAAAGGATCTCCTTGTTGCTCTGAAAAAATAACGGTGGTATCTAGAAACAGAATTTGTTTGACAGTAATGGCTGATCAAAGTGTCTGAGTTCTGTTCTGTAATGCTGAGAGATTGGATGCGTGGTTTAGCAAGTATGCAATCCATGTGTACTTTTTTTTATCATTATGACATCGGTGAGCAGAGAAAACGTTGTGAATCGGTTTGAAGTTGGTACGTTCTCCCTACAGCCTGACAAGTATAATCAAAAAGAGCTTTTATGGGCAGATTTGTAATATCCTGATAGCATAAAAGGCTGCCCTTTTTGCTATTCTCTCTGGTGCAGCTACGTAACCAGAAACTTTGCT
Source organism: Caenorhabditis brenneri (assembly GCA_000143925.2). NCBI lineage: Eukaryota > Metazoa > Nematoda > Chromadorea > Rhabditida > Rhabditidae > Caenorhabditis > Caenorhabditis brenneri. The sequence continues at coordinate 407,823 of GL379794.1, forward strand.
ACGTAAGTAGTAGGGCACCTAGATAGACAAATTTGTTTACAAGTCCCTCCCAATTTCTTCAACCTATTCCGTAATGTATCCCATTCTCCAAGCCCATAGCAACCTCCAGAAGCAAAAAATTGATTTTGCTTCAAAAAGAAACAAAAGAAAAATGAAATTATTGAATCTTAGAACAAGACAGCATAAACTATATCAATTATGACTAAACAATATCGTTCTTAACCATAAAACAATACTGACAAGCCAACAGAATATCCTAGAATTAATTGCGCAATTTGATTTTGGGGGAACACATTTTTCGGGTACAAAAAGTATAAATGGCTCCAAGCGGCGAAATTGAAAACTCGGTTTCAAAAATGAGTTTTTGGTTTTATTGCTGAGTTTTGGGCATTTTACACAAATATTTTTCTTGTTCAAAACAAAATTGCATTTGATACGCTCAAAATTAATTACCTATTGTTTTGTGAAACGTTTAGAAATTGTGTTGAAAAGAGTATTGCAATCAACTGATAATTTTATCAGTTGTCAAAAAAAATATTTTGACTCTAAAGAGAATTTCATACACGTTTCCTCGTTTCATCCAATTTCATCATTTGGAATATTCTATAAATTTGGTATTTTCAATAATTATACATGTTTTGTGCCTCATTAGCCAATTGATTCATCTTTTTGAATCAATTGTGGATCCCCTTTACGACGTAGACGTTAGGCACATGAAAGGGGTTATTTTTTGTTTTATTTCTAATAACATGAAAAATAAACATTAAACAGAATATCATTGAAAATTCAATTTTGAAGTTTTTATGATCACTGCTGGCGAAACGGTAGTTGAACATGATGAAGTGTCTTTTTTCCTGTAAATATACTATTTGATTTTTTTATCAATGACGAAACTTACGATATCATTTCTTTATTTCTCAGTCTCACCTTTTTTCTCATTTAAGAATCCATGTTTTTTTTTCTAAACTTCAATTACAGTTTGTTAAAAGAACCCAATTTATTTTACAGAAAATGATGATACAGATGACTCTGTGTATTATAAATTGGTTCTGAGATATTCGATATTCGGGAAGACAATGAGAAGAAATCAATTAAGCATAGGGGGAAATTGAAAAATTGAAGATTACTGGTGAAGAAGAAAAAAGAAAGACACTTAGAAATCCTTAAGATAAGAAGTTCCGTCGGAATTGACGACTACTTCGAAGTCTCGAGTGACAGGAATACGAGAATGGCGTGAAATCTCATCGAGAATCTCTTGATAGCGAGGAGTGCGTCCATACTGCTGATTCAACAACAACTCCACAATTGTCTTCAACCATCCATTGTTTCCTCTGACCACGTTCCCGGGGTTTTGGTGCTGAAATTGAAAACATCAGTTAATTTCCCATGGAAGTAAGCCCCGGTTCCCCCCCCCCCTTTGAAATAAAAATGAAACTCACAAGTTCTTTTCTCTTAGCAATCATTTCATTAACGCTACCAACAAATGGACGAATTGCTCTTGCATACATGAGCATGTATGCAATCATCTCAAGATCATCGGATTCTTGGGCTGCCCGACCTTCAGCCATTCCCAAGGAATGGTAGGGACTTTTTGAGAAGTCAAAGTCGCGGGCAGCTACTCGAATTCTCATTCCTGGTTTTTCGAATCCGCTTTCGAACTTGACCGCCATTCCAAGGTTGTTTTGCATGGTGAACCATGCGACGGCCCAAAATACCCTAATCGGAATAACACAAACGCAAGTAAAGACGCCGATATTTATTGCTGTTCTTACGTAAAAAATAAATATAAAAAAATGGGACGAAAACGAAGGGATCGGGGAGCGAACGACAACACTGCCGAACTAAGTGCGAGACTGAATTAAATCCGAACTCTGGCCTAAAAGCGCGTCGAGTCTGATGTGCAGGTGTGCGATGATGTGCAGGTACAGTAGTCCAAAGTGGCGGGTGTTCAAATCGTCCTCCTCAGTCCATCGTCCAAAACAGCTGGTTGCGGCGTCAATAAAATATATTTACTAGTGAATTCGTGAAATAAATGAGAACAAATATTAATTAAAAAAGGTCGAGAAGAAGTGATTGCTATAATCACTGCTAATTCGCGACAAAGGTCTCCAATGACAAGTTTCATGGAATTCTGAAAATGTTTAACTAGTTTGAGAAATTCATAAAAAGGTTCAGAAAAAGCTCTGAATATTCAAGAGATGATGTTGCTGCGTTAAGAATTCCACTTACACTTTGATCGTTACGCAAGAAGATGTTCGCCGGCTTTATATCTCTATGGAGAATACCGATTTGGTGAATGTTTTTGATCGCTTCAATAACGTGATATGCGAAGTGTAAGAGGGATTGCTTCGAGAAACTCTTCTTTGGGTGGTGTTTCAAAAGTTGATGGAAATCAGTTTTGAACAGCTCCATGACTGAAAATTCAGAACTAATTGTAAAATAATTAATAAAAGTGAAATTACCTAATATGCTGTGACTTTTGTAGCTGAAATAATCATAGAGTTGAGGCGACCCCTTGCACTTATTCTTATTCAACAACAAAAGAATACGTGCCTCTCCAATAGCACTTGCATCTTCCTTCTCCTCCACAGTATTTACCGTCGCCACAGCCTTCAACGCTACATCCATCTTCTCCACCTTGTCGTACGCTTTGTAAACTTCACCAAATTTCCCTTCACCCAACTTGTTTCTGACATAATATCGTTTTTTAATCTTCAATCCGGCCACCAAAACTTGAGACGGCATGCTGAAAAAACAAAATGTTATTCAGATAGTCAGGCACAGTAACGAAAGCAAGAAAAAAAACAGAATGTGATTAAAGACAATGGAATACTCTCTGAATCTTATTGAAGTCCGAAAGTAAAAAGATCAGAAGACTCGAAAAAACGTTTTTATTCAAATAGATGAGGGCAAATCTACAAGTTCAGTAAAACCAATTATTGTTTCTCGTTGGAAATGAGCATACTATTCTAAAACGGGGGGTTCTCGGAATGTCAGATGATTGATAACCTGAAATGACAGAAATTAAACAAACCATTTCTTCTGAGGGGAAGATACTCACTCGGAAAATGATTTTACGTAAGAACATGCAGAGTCCATATGAATCAAATCCAATTGAACTTGGAAGATTCCACACGTTTCGACAACGAATATTGTAGATTTTGATGACAGAAAACTAAGAGAAGATTCAGAAGACTGGAAGAACAAAGCGGTGAAATACAACGGAGAATGGAGTTGAAATCATTTGGACATGGTGATGGAACTGATGAGAAGCCGAGCATTCTATTTGCGATTTTCTAATGTCTTGTCAGAGTGATTGGAAGTTTTGTATTCTGACAATATGTGATCCATTTGAGCAATTACATGAGTCTAGTTTCGGGTAACCGAAAGTCAATGTGATTACAGAAAGGCCTCAAAAGAAGAAACTGTTTGACTGTACCATTTGAAATAGGGTATGATTGTTTTGATGTATTAAATTCAATCACAACCTCATTCAAAAAGGTACAGTCGGACAGGTTTCTTTTGAGTAGGGGTCGATCAACCTGTGCCTTTTTCTTCATTATTTCATTCATCTTTGAGTCGGTCTCCTTTTTTTCTCGCTTTCTGAACTATGAAATTAATAATTATTACCCGTAGTTCTTTTCAATCGTTGTTTTCCGTACATCAGAATGAGGAGGGATTGAACACACGTGGTTGAATGAGATGACCGTCCAAAAATCTCCATTATCGGTTGTGTATATAAAAACTATTCAACAAAAAAAACGAAATAATTAGAAAAAAATGATAGTGAAACACAGGCTGGTCGAGTTTCTCTCACTCTCAGACTCAATATTCCTGTTATCCCGAATTCCATGAACCTAATCACCCTATAAGCCTGTGCCTGTAGGCAGCTGGGATATCCTCTAGGCTTCTCAATCTTCCCCATCATTACTATTCTCATTACAAATGTTATGTGCAATCGACTTCTACTACCGAAAAATTGAAAACGCTCTAAATGCCGAAAAATGGTTGCAGAAAGTTTCCAACAAATCTAGAACCTCAAAGAAAAACGAAACACCTCGAAAAAATGCGAAATTTTTCAAAATCAGGAAATGTTTGTGAATTTTTCGATTTTTTTGACTTTGTACATATTTTATTTTGTTTTTTGACGGAAATGGAGTCACGCCGATAATCTTAAAAGATGCGCAGTAAAATTTAGTCCTAGGCGGAAGAAAGTGCGGCAACATTGCGGCAACGCAGAAAAAAGCCGAAAAGGAAGAAATAAAAAAATAAACATTCTGAAAATGAAAAAAATGAGATGGTCCGTTGTCCGAGTGGAGTACAAGGGGAAGGACTAGGTTTCTCCGAGGTATCCAATTCGGCTAGTTTAAGGAATTTCGGAGTTTTCTTTTTTGCGCTTATTTCATCTCCTGTAAAGGATCATTTTGATACCAAAACCAAATTTTTCCGGTGATTAGAAGTTGGTCTTCTGAATTCTTCACATCATCTGAAGGCTATCATATGGATCCGATAGATTCGCTCTTTATTTCCATTATTAACCCCCACAATATATATATTTTCTTGATCAGAATTTGATTCTCTATCGATTGGTGACATTTTCAAGTTGATTCTAGAATTTTCGTGATTCAGAATTCAGATGACTGATCCATGGATCCATGAATCCATGGATCCAAACTTCACCTTTTTCAGAATAGAGTCGAGATTGGTGTCAAAAAACAGCAAACTTCGGGAAAATAACAAATATAGGACTCTAATTTCTGCTGATCAGAAATCGGTCTTCTGAATTCTCGACATAATCTGAAGGCTATTATATGGATCCTATGGATCCGCTCTTCATTTCCATTGTTAACCCCCATAATATATATATTTTTTGATCAGGATTTGATTCTCTATCAATTGGTGACATTTTCAAGTTGAATCTAGAACTTTTATGATTCAGAATTCAGGCGCCAGATCCATGGCTCCAGGGATCAATGGATCGAAAATACAAATTTTTCGGAATTGGGTCGATATTGATATCAAAATCCAGCAAATTTTGTGGAAATAACAAATATAAGACTCTAATCAAAAGCTAGGTCTTTAACCTTTTGAGAATCAGGATTCAGGCGATTCATGGATCCATGAATCCGAATATAAGCTTTTTCAGAATAGGGCCGAGATTGATTTCAAAAAACAGCAAATTTTATGAAAAGAACAAATAAATGACTCAAATCGACGGATAAATTCTCATATTCCGATGATTAGAAGTTGATTTTCAGAATTCTTGACCTCACCTGAAGGTGATCATAGAAATCCAATGGATCCGCTCCTCATCTCCATTGTTAACCCCCATAACATATATTTTCTCGATCAGAATTCCATTTTTTTATTGATCGGTGAGATTTTGAAGATGATTCTAGAAGTTTCGTGATTCAGAATTCAGATGATTGATCCATGGATCCAGGAATCCGAATATCAGCTTTTTCAGAATAGGGTCGAGATTGATATCAAAAAACAGCAAATACTGTGAGAAGAAGAGATATATGACTCAAATCAAATGATAAATCTTTAATTTCCAAAGATCGCAAGTGGTTTTTTTGAACTCCAAACTTTATCTGAAGGCAATAATAATGTTTTTTCTTACCAATATCAACCCAGTGATGAAGTTTGTCAGGAAACGTACATGAATCTGTGAATAGAGAAGTTGAAGCCTAATCTCAGAGCTTTTAGAATTGAAAAGTTTGACAAAAGATCAGAAAAAATCTAATCGGAAGCACATTTCGAGAAACAACTGCTGTTTATTTGAACTCCCAGTAGGCATCCTAGAAGACATTGGCTGAATTGGCGTTATTTTGGCTGCATTCGTGGATACAAAGTCCATATTAAAATTCTGACTGTCGTAACTTTTTTAAAAGTTGTCTCTGAGTGGTGGAAAAAACCACGAAAAACTGTTACCGTCACAAGATAGGGACACCTTTTCATAACAGCCTTGATTAGTTAATGAAAGGGTTGGCTTTTCCACAAAAAACACACGGGTTCATAAATCAAAAATCTGGACAATTGTTTAGAAAAAGATCGAGTAGAAGATTCACAAAACAATTGAGAATGAAATTTTTAGCGAGAGCATATTTTGATGTCGCGGAGAAACTATTACAATGTAGCTAAACTTCCAGTGGCTATCCGAGAAGACATGGATGGAAGCAGCTTTATTTGGGCTTCATTGTTAGATTAAAAGTGCCGATGAGAATTGGAAATGATATTTTGACTCAAAGACTGCCTGAGATCAATGTGGCAACGAATCAAAGAAGTACGCTCTCGTAGCAACTTTCCGGACATAGCTGGAATCACAAAAACGCGGATCTGTGCTCTTCTGAAAATTTTTTTATTAAGACCACATAGATATTTTTTGTGGTGACCCAGATAAAAAGTTATTTGACTATGTGCATGATCAGCCCGCATTACGGAGTTTCTCTGGTTTTTTGCTGAATTTAGAGTGACTCAATGAAAATTAGTCAAAATTTCAAATCCTAATCATCAAAAGTTAGCTAAAATCATCGTCATAATTATTTGTTCGCCCTGGCTAAGCTTGACTAAAACACAATGCACAAGTGTCTCTCTTGCAACAGCTCCGCAAATATAGCTAATAATAGCAAAATCACAATGCTTATAGTAAACTGTAATCTTCTGAAACTTCGTAGTTCAGAGCACGAGATTTCAATTCAAACATCATATACATAACTGTCACGAAGTTTGCTGTTTTCTATTGGCGATCTCGATTCAATTCTGATGGAGTTGAATCCTGATGAAATGATTACATGGATTTGTGGATCATGCATTTGAAACTTGATTCAAAAAACTTGGAATTGTGTCCAGAATATTGTTAAACAGTAGAGAAGAAGATTCTAAACAAGAACATATATTTATTATAGGATGATGATCCAAATGAAGTCTTCATTGAATTCCTATAATATTGCAATTTCCGAAACTTCCATTCTTCTGTACTCAATGCATTTACCCTACTCCCAATTCTTGTCAGGTCTCTTTGCTCGTCCCCGCTCGTTCATTTCCTTGGCAGGCGCATTTTCTCGTTGGTGATGCACCCGCGCTCCACTGAACGACCTACACTCTCCCCCCCCCCCCTCATTAGCTTGCCCGCGAAATCACTGATATTATTATTCTCTTCATTTTTCACTCGTTTTTCGCTTTTTTCCGTAAACGCATTATTTTCGCAGTTAGTTTGGTCGTTTTTGATGATATTTTCTGGCGCTGTTTCTGCTTTTCATCTCTTCTCTCAAATTAATTGCCAGTATTCTCCTATTTTTCAGAAACTTCCGTAGAGATGGCCAAGCGAATCCAAAAACCAAAGCTAGTTATTCCAAAGAAAAAGAGAGCCGCAAAGAAGCCCAGCCCCATCTACTTTGTACAAGGAATCGTGGGCTACAGAAGACGCCACGGCGAAATGCAATTTTGTGTAAGTTGAAAACTTATTCTGATAACATAAGATGTAATAATTTTCAGATTAAATGGAAGGGCTACACCCCGTTCGAGAACACTTGGGAGCCCCTGGAATGCCTTCGAATCGCAAAAGAATGGGTGTACGCCTATCTGGAGGATAACGATTTGGATCATTTGATTGAGTATGTCAAGGACTTCTACGGAGATGCCTGATTCGTCTGTACTTTTTTGATCAATTTTCTTCCTGTCATTTTTCTGTGTTTAGATCATTAACCTGTTTTCTTCATGACCTCTGCCCGTTCTATTTTTGATACACTTTCTCCCGAATATTTGTCTTTCTGTCTGTATAGAAATCTGTATTTTTCATGATTAGATAAACCTTCCAAGATTTGAATGTTCAATCCCATTTTCAGGCTTCTTCATTCATTTGGTCAGCTCACAATACAATATCGATAAGCAGATACATCCTTATGAAAGTTAAGCTGATCTATCCTGGAAGAAGTTCATGGAATTGTTTACGATCTTCGAAGAAGGAAGAGAAAAATTGGCAGATTTCGGGAGAAGACGTTCGTTGGGATTCGCCTCTAATCGATTCACTTTACGTTGGGCATATTATCGAATTCAGATGCGGCTGAACTGCATTCCTTGGATATCCTGCAGATGAAATCTTGTGTCTGAACAGCCTACTTTTAGTTATTTGTTCCAAATTTGAGATATTTTGTAAAAAATCCATCTTCGAGCTCTGGTTTCAAGGCTCTGATCATAATATGAGCATGTTTACTTGTCGTCATGAAAAGCAGTGTACCGTGGGCCATGGACATTCTTTCTTCCGTTTTCTCGATCCGTTTTTTGAATTCTTGCGAGTACTCTTTCAATTGACACTTGATCACTCTATTCCGTTCTCTGACTGCTTTCAAAATCTCAATAGGAGTCTAACTGCAACAAGTTCTCACCTCTTGTGGGGGCATATGTGATAATTGTGATACCATTAAAACTTTTGACGTTTCTTTTGTGCAGCTACGGTTCCAGCTTGCTCCCCACATGACATTTAGGTAGACGCGCTTGTTCACGAGTTCCACATATTTCATTGCCAGATATCTTACTACTATGGGACAGTAGACCAATCACTGTGAACGCTTTTCTAAAAACTGGAATGGTTTGCGAGCAAAGTAAGGAAAATCCTTATATATGCATGAAAAAGTTGTTCGAACAGACGAGTCTAATCGAAAATTTTTTTTGAAAAATGGAGTGAATGCTGTGCGATTCGCATGAATAATAAGAGAAACTTTATGGGAAGTTAATCGGTGAAAAAAATGAAACGACCAGTAAAAAATGATGATGGTGTCAGCCAAATATTTACATAGAACGGAGAGAGAAATAAAGGAATTCTAGACATGATATAGATACAAAGGATAATTAATCATAATCAATTCCAAAAACTGAACGGGTCATGTGGAGCTGTGTGAAAATGATCAGAGATAGCTTTTCCAGCTTCAACTCTTATTTTCGGATTGTATTGTAGGAAGAGTTTCAAAAATCTTTGAAGTTCCACTGCATGCTCAATTGATAATCCAAAATACGACAGTCGTTGAGCTAAACACTCGTCTGGGACTGTCTCTCCAATAACCTTTTTCCTTCGAAAACACAAATACTTGACACAGCTTTCTTCATAGATTCTTGCTTCTACACGTCCCAGAGTTTTTAGAATCAGTCCAAAGTGCTGCTGTTGATGATCCAAATTCTCCTCTCCAAAAGAGCACGGAAACAATTGAAACCCTGTTGCTATCTCGTAAACAAGACAACCGTGGCTCCACAAATCAATAGCTGGTCCATAATTATTCTGAAGTAATACTTCAGGAGCTCTATAACTGCATGTTTGAACTCGCGCCTTCAAATTCACTTTGATGATTTGAGAATGTCCAAAGTCGCCTAGTTTCACCAATATTCTACACTTTGAATCAGCAAAATCGATGTTGTAAAACATGGGAGGGGATTCTTTCCCTTCAATTTCATTGTTTGCTTTTTGGACAACTTTCTGAGAGATTCACAAATAATTATTGTTTCGAATGTTCTCTCAATTACCTTCATATCATTTGCATCTAGTTTAACCATAACGTTTTGAGGCTTTACATCCGCGTGAATGACTCGAATTGTTTCGTGTAAATGACTGAGAGCACAGAGAAGTTGCTTGCTTATGCTTCTGACATGATCGAAATGAAACGCTTTGATTTCTCCCATGACTTCTGATAAAGTGGGACCAATGAATTCTAACGTCAGAAAATCAAACTGTGCTAGTTGTCCAATCCCTCTATTGTGCGAGAGTAGTTCAACGAAAAGATTTTTGACTTGTTCTGTTCCGGATTCTCTGATTTTATTCAAAATCTGAAAAGGCGAAGTTTGCGCTGGAACTATGAATAAAATGGTACGAACCTTGATTTCCGTTTCAGAAGTGTCTGTCACGGAGGTGTTAATGATTTTGGTAGCTGAATAACTATTATCCACCAAATTGTGAACCAGCCAAACAGTTCCGTAACATCCCAACCCAAGTTCTTTCAAGAATTTTCGAGGACCAATGCGATCGCCTTTTGAAACTTGGAAATGTTTGGCATACTCCAATGTCTTTTTGTTTGCATCTGTTTTTACAAAGTGTTTGATTTCCTGAAATGTCGATTCTCATTCCAAGACTATACTTTCTCACTACCATAAGTCGCGGATGATATTTATGTTCTTTCTCAGTTTCTTCTTTTTCGTTTACTCGAAGACGTTCGGAATCAGTGGAGTTTGCAATTCTGGAAGAAAGGTTGTGTTTAGATGACTAGAAGTATTTTTGAACAAGCATTATAGAATTTTGTCAGCTTGCTTTTGATGATTCATTTACACGGTTTTCCAAAAACGAAATTTGCAATCTCATTTTACCTTATATACAAAAGTGCAATTTCACTGGGTCATAATGCATCACTCATTTTAGGCTCTTGACGGCTTAAACGAAATTTTAAACTGACTTACCTGTTTGTGTCTTTTTGAGAAGATGTTGAACAGGTTTTCTGAAGACAATCCAAATGTCGAATAACATCTGGTGATTCCTTTATTTTATTCGAACCAGTTTCCTGGAAGTTCTTTTTTGGACCTTGTATCAAAAAGTATATTTCGAAATCTTACGTAGTATTGGTGCTCTTTCGACATTTTGTTTGTTGGTTGAATGTAGCTACAACTGGTTTCCATGCTGAACGAGGCCATACTTGGAAACGCCTGGAAGAATATATTGAAATTATTTTCAAGCAGTTTTTATTGAATCAAAAATATGAAACGAGGAAGTTTTTTTCGCACAATTTTCAACGCTTTGAATTTCGTACGAAACGATTGTAAGATTTTCCTTATCCATGGTATTGGCTCACGATAGAAATATCTTTGTTTACATCTCTTGGGACCAAACAAATTGGGAAGCCGTGAATTCAATTATGGCCAGTATAATAAAAAATTTTTTTTCTATTTCTACATTCATCCAATTGTTCTCCATTGGTAAGACATACCAGCCAATATTACATTCGGAAAATGAAAGAAGAAGAAAAAAACAAACCTATATACCCTCTTAGTTTTTTGATAAATTCCTTGTTCACTGTGAGCAATATTCCTAAAAAGAAGACAGACGCTGAATTGTGGTTTCATGAAAAATGGGACATCAGATGAAATAGAGAGGGACGAATAAAAGAGAAACACTAAAAAATAGAATGTTTTTTGGGCACTCTAACCCTTTGATTGGTTCTGAGTCTATACTAGAGCACGCATGTCTCGTCGTTCTTATGTGCACTCCGTGCCCAATGCTCTAATTTCCCTGAATATCGCCGGGTTCCTTCTCTTTGGCCACAGAAAGAGACGTTTCAAACACTAATCCGTCTCTTCTCAATGAATGAAATGCGGATTATTTTTGGAAGCCAAAATGTTTTGACGAAAATAACATAATATTCGTTGCGATCATGACGTAACTCTTTATCAATTTGTTTGTTTATAACTACTCATGAAAGTCAAGTAGGTAACAAAAATGAAAATTCGAATTGCATTAGAGAAGAATTGGCTAGACACTGCAAGATTATAAATCTTACTACCTTCAACTCAAATGATTAGAAATAGTAATTAGAGCTCGAAAGAAAACAGAATAATGTGATGATGCAAAAACATCTCATGACGCGTTTGATATATGAACTCATCATAGTTGAGGAGGTAATCTATTGACGCACTTGTTTGATAAACCGGAAATTGTATTTGGCAGAACATAAATTGAAAATTAAAAAAAAAGGATAAAGGCGCAAGAAGATTTATTCCTTTGTACTTTTGATGTCATGTTGTATACTGAAGGCTGAATGGATGCATGGATACATGTTGCAAATGTTATAATAACAAATAATATATCGATGGGGAATGATACGCGTCAATGCTACAACATTATCCAGAGAATGAAGTTTATTTTGAGGAATGAAAACAAATGCTTCCATGCAAGACTTGGTTAGATAAACTTTCAATGCAGTTTTTCCAGAACGATTGCTCTTCAAACTAGTTTCGCCAGCTGGATACCAAGTTTTAAAAAACCGGTGGAAAAACCATTGAACTTATCTACTACCTAGAGTAAAATTTCGAAGTGAGTTATCACTAAATCAACACATTCACAATTGTTGGCTAAGTTTCCAACTATTTTGGGTTGATCATCATCAAAATCCTCTAGATAAAGGAAAATTTAGTTTTCGCTACACCTTTACTAACAAAGAGTATTTTTAATCCTCTTTCTTGTCTATGTTTGAAGTGACAACTGTTGCCGCGAGACTTGGAAATAGTCCTAGAATGCCATTCAAAATGAGGAGTTTGCTTTTTATCTAGCACCATTGGAAATATCGACTGTTCCCCTCTTCATGAGAGGTATGTGTTAGCAACAGAGCGGCTGTCCCACAAATGTTGTTGCTGTGCTTCTTTTTGTGACTTTGTATATAGAAGTTTTTCAAGAATATTCAAAATGTATATGTTATCAGCTGGGATAATCAAACTTTGCCATCATAATCAAAAGCCTCAGCTAGCATCACGACAGCATACGATTATAAGAGCATTATTTTATTACAGGTTGAAGTTACTTAATAGGATTGGATGTAACATTTATTCTTGCCCTTCATTCAACTTCGTTCCTAAAAATCGATGTTTTTGATTCACCCTGAACGAATTATCAAACCTGTAGTTCAGATGGCGATTCCGATCTTTCATCAGTGTACTGCACAAATTGATGGAGGAGAGCTTTCTTTGCAGTTAGTCTCTTCCTTGGATTGTGTTTCATTAGTGACAATATGAAATCAGTGCATTGATAGGTGTCCTGGTGAGATAAACGCTCTACCCCTACAATCTTCTCATAAAACAATTGATGGTTGTATGGTAAGTAAGACTTGAAAATTCCATTTGAGTCAAAACATTCCTTCGCACTTTTCTTATGGGAGAAATTGTGAAAGTCTTCAAGGCGCATGGGTCCAAGTAGTTCTATCATCTGGCTAAGGTGCTGCGTTAGTTCGAATTTCGGGTCTGTGGATCTCGTGCAAACAAACATTTTTGACCCGGTGATTAATTGGTACGTAACACATCCCACACTCCACATGTCGGCTGGTCGACCAAACCCAGCATTGAGAAAAACTTCTGGGGCTCTGTAGGTGCAAGTTTGGATGCTTTGGACGTTTCTGTTGTTTGCAAACTGAGATATCCCAAAGTCTGCAAGCTTGAAGTTGATACTACAGTTTGGATCAGTCAAATTGAGGGCAAACGAAAGTACACCTTCGTTATAGTTTGTAGATTGTGGATCCATTCTCTGAAAACAGACAAAAACAATAAAACAAATATGCTAACAAAATATACCTGGATATCTCTTTCATTCACTTCGACCAGAATATTTTCTGGTTTGAAATCACAATGAATAATTCCACATTCATCATGCAAAAAACCTAACGCTTCGAGCATTTGAAGACACAATCTTTTGATCAGTGTGATATGGAGTGTTCTCTGATTCGATCGGGAAATGATATCAAATAAACTCGGTCCCAGCATTCTGAACACCATAGCAATGTGAGAACCATTTAGTCCATAAACCAAAAATGTATCCAAAAGCTTAACGAAATGGTTAGAACCATTAGAATTTGAATGAGTCATGTTAATCTTTTCAAGAATCTGAAAAATAGTTTGGTTTTTGCGTTAGAAAAATGTATCAAAATTACTTCAATTTCTCTTTCCGAGCATTCAATGTGAGCCTTTGCAGATTTTGTAATTTTTAAAGCCACATATTCTTCCGTATTTTTGGTTTTTGCCATCCAGACAGTTGAGTATCCACCCCATCCTATCTTTTTCAGAATTGTGTACCTTGAGCTGAGAACATCGCCAATGTTCACTGTTAAATAACCTCCTTTCTTGTATTGGTCCGATGGTTCATTACTGCTGCTTTCACGCAATACCTATCATAACATGTGTATTTTGATTTTCGATGTTGTATTACCAATAGAAAATTATCATTGCATGACGCTAAAGCTGGCGTAACATGTAAGGAAATACTATTCTGAGGAGAAGTTTCTGGGAAACAGCCAGCTAATGGATGGACATTTGGACCTTCGCTCTGAAAAAATAATCAGATTACTTGTCTGTCATTTCCTTTTTTTAAACAAGTTTTTTTGCTAATAAAACTCATCTCATGACAAATATTCAAATCAGTAACGAGAGGTTGTTGTTCTTTTTCCAATGGTTTTTGAGATTCATTGGTTAATGACACTGAAATTGATATGTTCAAAACATGACTCTGAAAATTAATATCATATTCTTTATTATTTTCAGTGAAAACGTAACCCACCTCATACTGTTGTTTCAAAGAAGAATCCGTCAAAGTCGCTTCCAAATCGATATTTTTTTCTTCATTCATGTCTTGAAGGGATTTGAACTGTTTCTCTGAATTAAAAAATAATTAGGTTTAGTTGATAGCGTCAATGATGTGTGACTCAGTAGCAGTTTTTTGGCAGTAGAAATCAAATGCAAGAGTCGTTAAACAAAAAGCAGAAAAACTTGTTATGCTATGCAAAAGTTGAGAACTGAACAGAAACAACACGTTTTCTTTGGTTTTCTGCCAGTTCGGTTGGCAGAGTTACTGAAGAAAAGTTTGAATAAAACAGAAAATGACGGCGTATAAACTTCACCTCTCAAACATAGGACCCTGCAAAAACCATGACAATTTTCGGGTTGCCAAGCTGCATTGGCGGCAGTTGTCGTGCTGTTTTCTTGACAAAACGGCATTGGTTGTTTATTTTCGTAAAGGTTTCTACTGACATCAATGGAGAAATCATGAAATAAGAGAGAGAGTGTGTTGTAATTAGTGTCATTCCTCTGGATTAAGGTATCTAGCAAATCTGCAATTAATTCACCGTGGGCTGGGAAAATGCTGCAGTTGGAATCATTCATAATATAATAGGGATTTTGCAAGTTTATTTAGAACATTGCTTTTATTTCTCATGTGAAAAAAAAACCCTGAAAAAACGCAAATATATTAGGATGGTAAGAAAGTTTCCGCAAATTCGGGATTTTTCGCAGTGGAACAGTTTTTTGAATCTAGTTTCTTTCTTGATATGTAACTACTAGCTAGGGATGATCAACACCAAAATGTCATTTGTATTGGTCACCTGCCTCAAAAGATACAGTAAGTTATGAGGGTGTTGGTCAGACCCTGTCTTTCGGAAAAACCACTGTTCCCAACAATATTTTCTCAATTTTTTCAATTCAAAATACTCATATGAGCATGTATACTACACCTTTGAAAAATCATGACCAGATATCCAATTTCTGTCATTTTGGAATAAATTCAAAAATGGCTTGAAACTTCGACCGAAAACGGAAATTTCTTTAATTTCGACTTTTTCATCAAACTTTCTTTTGAAACTTGTTGGTCCCTTCTTGTGTGGAAATAATCCGCACAGTTCTAATTTTTAACACCCCGATTGAAGAATTCTGAACAGCCTAAAGTTGGGAGGTCTCAAATATGAATATCGGCGGAGAATGGGTATCTGGTCATAATTTTTCAAAGGTGTAGTACACATGCTCAAATGAGTATTTGGAAAAATCTTTTTGGGGACAGTGGTTTTCCGAAAAAAAAGAGTTCGACCAACACCCTTAAAACTTACTGTATCTTTTGAGGTAGGTGACGAATACTGATGAGATTTTGGCGGTGGTTATGCCTAGGTGGTAAGTACCTATCATGAAAAAAACTAGATTCGAAAAACTGTTCTAATGCAAAAAATCCCGGATTTGCGGAAACTTTCTTACCACCCTAATACTAAGAGTGGAAGCTAGTTTATTGATATTGAAATATCAACCAGCTCATGAATTTTTCAACGGCAAATTTTCATGAACAACCAACTGGAAAAAAACGACTTGTGTGGTGTACGAATAGAACAGAAGTTGTCTTTATTTTGTTGTTTTGCATTCAACACATACATAATCATATCATAATAACAATAAGCTCATAGTCAATTAACAACAGTAGGTGGGTTAGGAAGATGGGACATGTATTGGGAATATTGTGCTGTATTTCGAGGACGCTGGGTAATAGAACACGAATTGGCGGCTTGGGGATGCTACGCTTTATGCAGTGGTTTTTAAACAGTAAGTCAAGTATTATTGATGATAAAATGGGGCTTCTGAGCTGCAGCTTAGAGATGCATGGTGGAAGCTTGTGGATTTTTTCGTGTAGGTTGGGGATGATAGATTACAAATGAAGTTGTGGGGCGTTAACGTGGGAGTTTAGTGCTGCAGCTAGGAGAAGAAGGGTGGTAACTTGGAGATGTTGCGTCGTATTTTGGATGAGTTGGGCTGTAGCATGGGAATGTCGAGGGTGACGGAATGTGAGTCGGAACTCTTAAGTCGTAGGTTGGGGATGCTGGACAGTACATTGGAACATTAGGGTCGTAGGGTGGGAACTCCGGATTGTAGGAGGATGATAGACTGTAAGTCGGGGATGTTCTGAATGGGAATGTCGGACTGTCTCCTGGGGAACCAAACGGAACTAATGGGTCGTAGATTGGAGATGCTGGACTGTGTCTTGGGGCGTTAGGGTTGTAGCGTGGGAGCCCCGGGTTGTTTGTCGAAGAGGACGGAACGTAACTCGGAGATGTAATTGGCGGCGATTGCTTTATGAACCGTACGAAAGCCGGCGAATCTTCATTTTTGCTCTAGAAATATTTTTTTCAGGAAAACCAGGAATCAAAATATAAAACTTACTTTTAAGGACATAAATGAGTGCTCAAGTGCTTGTTTTGCAGTAAGTCTTCGGTCAGGATGAATTTGAAGAATATTCGAGAGAAAATCCACAAGTTGCTGGGCAATCCATTCAGGCATTTTTGAATATTTCACGAAGTATTCAATTGACAGATATTCTTTCCGCTCTCCGTGGGAGCTCTTGTCAAAAGTTGTCCCCGATCCAAATACTTCTTCAAAATATTGTTCGTTGTGTCTCTCCTTCACGAATATATTTTGCTCTATTGGTCCTAACAAAGCCACAATCAACCGGAAATGGTAGTGTAGCTCCTTGGAAAATTCCACATCCGAATGCCGACAGTGGAACAGACTCGAATTGCTGACAATTTCGAATGCGACGCATGCGAAGCTCCACATGTCTGAAGCAGTGCCTATTTGAGCACACAAAAATGCTTCTGGTGCACGGTAAGAGCACGCTGTGATTAATCGATGTGGAGGATCACTCTTCATAAATGAAATGCCGAAATCCGTGATTTTCAACACTTCTCTCTGAAAAAAAAAGATTTTCACAATCTGACATTGGTGAATTGGTTGACTTACACTAGAATTCCCAACATTTGAAACCAAAATATTTTTTGTTGTCAGGTCCGCATGTACTATTCCACACGTGTTGTGGAGGAATTGAAGTCCTACCAAAATATCATTGAAATAACCTTGAATTTGTTCCAATCTCAGTTTTTTGAAATTTTGCAAATGATCTTTAAGATCACAAGGAAGAAGTTCGAACACTAGTCCATAGTGTTTTCTGGGTCCATCAGCAATTAAGAAGTGTCCGTGCCAAGAGCAAATATTTTTGTAACCAATGTCCTTTTGATTGCCATAAATCGTTCTAAGTAACTGAAAAAATTAGAAGTTGAAAACAGGGTTATTGAATTCATTTTTCTTTTGAAAAGAGTTTACATGAACGTCAAACTCACTATTATTTCATCTTCGGAAAGCTTGTTGTGATGCTCACTTCCAATACTTATCTTGACAGCTCTCTCCACATCCACATTTTCTGAGCTAATCAAAGTCTTCCAAACAGTGGAATAACTTCCCGAACCAATATATTTAAGAACTCGAACTCCGGGTATTAGCTCGGTGTTCAGCTTTGGATAATACAACCCATTGTTCCTTGGCACAGTTTTGACACCGTTGTTCTGCCTTCCACTCTCCATACTTCCTTTCTGGAAATATGCAAGTGTATTTTTTCAGTTCCCAAATAATCTTCGAATTTTTTTCTTTTTTTCAATGATACTGGATAGTTCCAGCTATGGAACCGTATGGAACTGTAGGCATTTATTTTATTTTAAGTACTGTGCAAAAGTATATAAACACCCCCGTTAATAAACTGATTTCTGTTGATTTCAGGCCTTTTTTTCTCGAATTTGTATAGAAAATGAACATTTTCTGAGGTAGTTGTATTGAACGAGCTCTACTTGCCTGGAGAGTGGACTGTGTGATCCTTGCTCAAAGTAAGCCTAAATCAGCAAAAATCTACTGAAAAACGGGGTTTTCGTATATTTTTGCACGGTACTGTATTGTTGCACAGTTCCCAGTTTTATTGATTTCGGGAAAGTATATTCGATAATCATTTAGAAAATATGAAATTCATATTAACAGTCAGGAATGGTAAACATTGATTCGAAAAATTAGTTGATTTGCTTAGTTACTGAGGCAACTCGACTATAAACAGTTGTGAGATTAAACAATTTGTTGAATTTATCAACTGATATGAGTATGCAATTTTGCTTATCACTTCTATGAGTATACGATACTAAAAACAGACTCAAGCGACCAAGTTGACTGGATCTTGAGCACAACGTCTTGCCGCAGATTCTCACTAATAACCCCCATTGTCTTCACTTTCTTTGCTAAAAAATTACCTCGGTTGATATCTTCTTTTTGCCAAGTTCTTGACTTGCAGCATCCTGTGGTAGAGGCGAATCTCCTGAACTTTTCGTCCACCTGCTAGCACGAAGATGGTCATGGAATTCTTCTTGAGGCTATAAAAATTTTTTTTTGGATTTTTTTCAACGCCATTCACACATTTCTCAGGTGATAATTATGTTTTCTGACTGTTTACTGAAATTTTCGAATCACCGCAACGCCTTTTAAGCTAGCTATTTTTCATTTCTTTTTCCGTTTTGAGACAGATTTGTATATCATGATGTTTTGAGAAACTGGGCTAAAGGACGGCCAATTGAATTCCCTGAGGAAAAGAAGCGGCGGGTAGCATTTTTGATTCTGACAGCCGTGAGCACTTACTTCTTTTTTTGCACCGCTTTTCTTCTTTGATTCTGGAGACACTTCCTCCTCGGTCTCTTGCTGCTTCTTTCTTTTTAGCATTCTCTTTGAGAACTCCAATGCAGTTTGATGAGAGAAAGTACCTGAAATAGCACAAAATTAGCAGAGTCACCAAAAAGAGGAAAAAAAGGTCAAAAGTTTCGAAAAGAACACTGCATCAAGTTAGAGAGTGATAGAAGTAAAGAAAGAGAGGCAATCGTATGCATTGAGAGCGAGATTGAATGAAGAGACGAAGAGACTTCTGCTTCTTCTTTTCTCTTAAGCAGGACACACTCTATTTTTATGATAGGAATCGTGGAAAAAAGTGTGTGATGTGTTGGAAAAAAAAGGAAAAAAACTGAACAAAAAATGGGTAAAATATAACAAAATTGAAGAGGAACAGAGAAATATTCAAAGTTGTTTTATAAAACTGCAATGAATGCAATTATTCACGGTTTGAAGATAAAGTGCTGTTGAAGAACCGTAACTCAAACTTTGATGAAAACCTGTGTTTTTACATATCCGAAATAACTATCGATCGTTCGATACGTACTTGATTGTTTCTCAATCGGTATGCATGAATATTTATGCTTCCTTTTTTCCTCGTTTAAACGGCATGTAATCAGAACTGTCAAGTGAAAAGAGGGTTTTAAATGGAGCATGTGGTGAAACGATAACTATCTATATATGTTCTGAATCTGAGGCAATCTGTAAAATAAAGAATACATTGGGCACCTTTGAATCTAATAAACTATTGAGAAAACAACAATGCAGTTTCTGAAATGAAAAATAGGAAAAAGCGGCTTTTCCAAGAATCAGAAACTACGAGAGTTAGGAATGCCTTTTAATTAAAAAATACCATATTCATATAGATATATATTTCCAGGAGAAAAGTTATCCAAAAAAAAAAGAAATTCGCGGTTTCTGTATATTCATTGCATCTTCTTGCGTTCCAGTTTATTGAAAAGAAAAAGAATTCAAAAAGTTTTCACAGTTGTCATGGGATAAATTACTACACGAGGATAGTATCTAACCCGATTCATGGTACAAAACAAGAAGAACATATGGATTTGAATATGAAAAGTAATGAAAAAAAAGGAAAATTGGAACTCAAGAAAGAAGATGATTATTTTGACGAAAGAACAATTATTGATGGATGGTAAGCGGTTCCTTCATGTCATGGTGAGTGATGCTCTTTGAGGAGGGGATAGAGATGCGTGGGTTTTTCATGCTCTGAAAACAAAAGTATGAATTTGAAAACATTTGAGGATTTGAAATCATTCTATCGAATTCTATGAAAACTATTCTAGAAAATGTATAAGTGCTCTGAACTTCTTACCTCAAATTCACGGTACATTTCGATGGCGACTTCCTGAGCGACCAGATCACTTTGAGACTTGATAAAGCTCAAAATCAGTTTCCCATCCATAGTAAGATATTTATCTCCAAACTCTTTGAACATTTTCTTCTGACCAGCATCATGATGATCACGAATCGTATAGAGCAGACTGTTGATGAAGTACGGTTTGGAGATTTGCAATGCATTGTAGACGTGGGCGAATGCCGTGACAAAGAAGAGGAAAACGAGCCAGAACCTGAGATTTAATGAATGATTATTGAGAGAATACGGTATCAGAAAAGTTACCAGAAGAACAAGAAGATTTTCTCATTGAATTCATTGATTCCGATGAGACATTGAATAGTTTCATCCCGATTTCGACCATCCATTTCACGAACTTGGAAGTCACAGAAAGTGATACGAGGGAACATTCCAGTGGTCTCCCAGGTGACACCATTCAGAAGATTAATGAAAAGAGTCCATCCCCAAAGCAAATCTCTCTTCTGTCCGATGAAATATCCAAGAAGAATGAATTGACCGAGAGCAATCAGAAGATAGAGCATTTTGACAGCACCGTAGATTGTGGACATTCTGACGTTTGAACATGATCGGGGAGCATGAAGAGCAGTGATCTTTGTACGCATGAACTTAGCCATCTCTCTGACTTTGTCCTTTCTTTGGTCCTCATTATCGGATTGAATAGCCTGAGCAGTGTCACAGAAGTAGATCAAGTCCATATCAGTGTAGGATTGAGACATCTTCCAGAGAAACTTTGGAATCATGAATGCGATTCCAGCCAGAGCCATATACATACTTGACCATTGATAGTAGGATAGACGGTGGCGTTCCTTATGATATTCCGGGACTTCTTGGAAGAGTTCTGCACTTGGATACCAGTATGTGTCCTTCAAGAAGCAGTAGTTCTCAGCAAATTGTGACCATTGCCCAGAATAGGTCCTCGGAATCCAACATTCCATTGGCGATCCGACGTAGCTGAAACAGTGATTTTGAATCTTAGATGATCATAGTTGCTTCTAGTGAGTCACTAAATTTTGGATTAGCAGTAAGATTTATTGGAAACCTCACACTAGTTATCAAAGCTAGATCCCTAAACAGCCAACCCCAACTGCAGCTTTAGATATCATTCTCAGGGAGATGCCAATACGATTTTCATTTCGATAATTTAGTAACTGCTAGGACACGAGAGATTGTATGTTGCTTCTCCGATAGCTTGGTTCCGAATATGATTGTAGTTAGTGATAACGTATGCTTATTCATAACTCCTTCGATCTAATATTCCTCTCTCTGTCTTCTACCAATGCATCGACCCTCTGCTCGTGACCGATATCAAGATCTCAAGCGATGAAGGATAGGAAGGAGGAGTGCAGACGACATTCAGTGACGATGGAATCGACGATTGCGATTTGTTTCAGATGTTTGGATTTCGAGTTTAGGGATGGGAGTCTGGACATCCTTTGATAGAGATGCCCATCATCTGACCATCAGTGAGATATCGACCGGAGGTGTAGTTACTAAGAAAAGTGCTCAGATATCTGAATCAGGAGGATGATGTAAATGACTAAAGTAGCAGACCAAAATGCAACATTTCACTTGTTTCGACAGGAATGATGTCAATAGTCAA
>GL379794.1:440702-459956 GCA_000143925.2 Caenorhabditis brenneri
TCCGAGCAACGAGCTTTTTTTCACCCCGATATCAGGTCAACTGGAAGTTCTGACCCTACCCTCAAGAGGATATCTGATGTAATACATTAACCTCTAACCGATGGAATAAAACTCTCTCTATCAATTTTTTTTGCGTTGGCTCCGTTCCAAGAAAACCAGGTAGTGATGGATGTCTTGTACCCCAGTAAAGGTTTCTATGTGATATCACATAAAAAATACGTGAGAAATTTCAGTCTCACAGTCATGAATCATGCGAGGGGTCCTATGTTGTTTTTCCATTGGTTGTTTCATTCAAATGATTGAGAGAGAGAGGTCAGTTATCTGGAGAAAAAAGAGAGGAATAATAGCTCATTGAAAAAAGGAGGCAACTGGGAGGCAAAACTCTTCAGCCGTTTGACACCAGTGATGATTCAGAGTATGGGTGGAATACTTCATGAAACTCCGCCTCCTTTTGCTTCTCCACAGATGTTATTCTTTTTTGTCTCTCTTTCTATCTGACTCCAGGCTCCACCCCTTTAGTTTTGAAATGTTTTCCTTGCCTCTATGTCCTCGAACTTTAGAAATATTTTTTTGCAAAAGTGATCAGCTACCGTAAACACCGTAATAGAACCCACCCTGAGAATTCCATTCTGAAATAAAAGCCTATTCTCTACTAGAGCCTCATCTTTCAATGGAAGCTCTTTTTTGGTTTTTTTGCGAAACTTTCGGACTGGTAGAAATAGTCCGAAAGTCCTCGAAATAGCATGACTAACAACTTCCCCATTTCTAATCAAAACAAGAAAAGTGTTGTTGTTTGGTCTGACATTCTGACCGTTTAACACCACTGATGATTCAGATTATGGGTGAACAATTCCATGTAACTCCGCCTGCTATTGCTTCTCCACAGTCTCTCTCTCTATCTAATTCCAGACTCCGCCCCCTTCAGTATTTAAATGTTTCCTTTGCAAAACAATTCATTTTCATTCTTCAACGAATGCCGTCTTCAGCCCTTTTATTCATCCCACTTACCTTGAACATTTCTTTTATTTCCAAAGCCTCTATGTCCTAGAAATTCAGAAATATTTTTTTGCAAAAGTGATCAGCTACCGTAAGCACTGTGGTAGAACTCCACCCTTAAGACTAAATCGTGAAATAGAAGCCCATTCTCTGATAGTGGCCCACCCCTCAATAGCTCACTTTTGGTGTGGTTTTTCGATTTGAAAAAAATAGTCTGAAAGTCCTCGAAATGGTATGACTAACTGCCTCATTTCTAATCAAAACAAGGGAAATGTTGTTGTTTGGTCTGCTATTCTGACCTTCGACACCAGTGATGATTCAGAGTATGAGTGGAATACTTCATGGAACTCCGCCTCCTATTGCTTCTCCACAGATGTTATTGTTTTCTGTCTCTCTCTCTCTATCTGACTCCAGATTCCACCCCCTTCTGTTTTGAAATGTTTTCCCTGCGAAACAAATCATTCGTTTCATTTTATTCTTCACCGAATGTCGTTTTCAATCATCCTCCTCATCTCCATATCTTGAACACTTCTTTTTATTTCCAGACTTTCGGTCGATATCTTACTAGTGGACAGAAGAAGGACATCCTTATCAAAGGATGTATTCTGTCCCATTCCTCACTGGACTCACCAAACATCTTGGAACCACTGCAATCGATGATGCCAGTGACAGTCTCTCGTGCTTGATCAGTGCCTTCCTCTTCATCATCGCTTCGATCCTGATATCTGCCAAGAGGTGAGTTTCTAAGCATTTGAGGAAGTTGAGATTGCCTTATTAGATCGAATCAGTTCTGAATAAGATTATGTTATCATTAAGTAGTTGAATATTCAGAAACAAGATAAACGAAAATTAACATAAAATAGTTTATTTCCTAGTTTTTATTAAAGTATCGAAAAGAAAATCGAATTTTCAAACCACTCTGAATTATAACTATTTGCGCAGTTGGGGTTAGCTGTCTAGGGATCTAGCTTTGATAACTAGTTTGACTTTTCCAATAAATCTTATTGCTAATCCAAAACTTACTGACTCACTAGAAACAACTATGATCATCTAAGATTCAAAATCACTGTTTCAGCTACGTCGGATCGCCAATGGACTGTTGGATGCCCCGTACGTATTCTGGACAATGGTCCGAGTTCGCTGAGAACTACTGCTTCTTGAAGGACACATACTGGTATCCAAGTGCAGAACTCTTCCAAGAAGTCCCGGAATATCATAAGGAACGCCACCGTCTATCCTACTATCAATGGTCAAGTATGTATATGGCTCTGGCTGGAATCGCATTCATGATTCCGAAGTTTCTCTGGAAGATGTCTCAATCCTACACTGATATGGACTTGATCTACTTCTGTGACACTGCTCAGGCTATTCAATCCGATAATGAGGACCAAAGAAAGGACAAAGTCAGAGAGATGGCTAAGTTCATGCGTACAAAGATCACTGCTCTTCATGCTCCCCGATCATGTTCAAACGTCAGAATGTCCACAATCTACGGTGCTGTCAAAATGCTCTATCTTCTGATTGCTCTCGGTCAATTCATTCTTCTTGGATACTTCATCGGACAGAAGAAAGATTTGCTTTGGGGATGGACTCTTTTCATTAATCTTCTGAATGGTGTCACCTGGGAGACCACTGGAATGTTCCCTCGTATCACTTTCTGTGACTTTCAAGTTCGTGAAATGGATGGTCGAAATCGGGATGAAACTATTCAATGTCTCATCGGAATCAATGAATTCAATGAGAAAATCTTCTTGTTCTTCTGGTAACTTTTCTGATACCGTACTCTCAATAATCATTCATAAAATCTCAGGTTCTGGCTCGTTTTCCTCTTCTTTGTCACGGCATTCGCCCACGTCTACAATGCATTGCAAATCTCCAAACCGTACTTCATCAACAGTCTGCTCTATACGATTCGTGATCATCATGATGCTGGTCAGAAGAAAATGTTCAAAGAGTTCGGAGATAAATATCTTACTATGGATGGGAAACTGATTTTGAGCTTTATCAAGTCTCAAAGTGATCTGGTAGCTCAGGAAGTCGCCATCGAAATGTACCGTGAATTTGAGGTGAGAAGTTCAGAGCACTTATAAATTTTCTAGAATAGTTTTCATAGAAAAATTGTGAACTTTCAAATGATTCCAAAGTCATGTTTCTGTTTTCAGAGCATGAAAAACCCACGTTTCTCTATCCCCTCCTCAAACAGCATGACTCAACATGACATGAAGGAGCCGCTGGCCAACCATCAATAATTTTTCTTTCGTCAGAATAATCATCTTCTTCTTTTTTGAGTTCCATTTTTCCTTATCTGTTTATCCCATTCCACATTTTGAATTCACTATTGAATTCTTTTTTCTATTTTGTACATTTTATCGGGTTTGATACTATCTTTGTGTAATTGTTCATCCCGTGACTACTGTGAAATCTTTTTTGATTCTTTTAATTTTCAATAAAGTGAAACTCAAGAAAATACAATGTATATACAGAAATATAAAAAATCAAAAAGAAGAGAAATCGAAAACAATTCTTTAGAGGGAGTGGGAACTCTCGGAGAAATTTCAAAGAGAAAAAAGGGCGCAGTTGATTTAGCGACAGCAGCATTGCTTGATTATACAAAACTGTGCTTTTTTGGTGAGAATGATTTTCTTTTCGTCATCTCAAAACTATCTGTGTCACTGGAATAATTTGTAACACCTCCTGTACTCAATGGTCCACTTTGAACTGTTGCGAATTGAGACAAATCATGCATTGACTGAGTCTTCCTTTTCGATGTGGTTCTATTTTGTGAATTCATTTCCTTTCCTCTGTAACCCCCACTTATTTTTATTGGCTAACTGCGATCAACGGAAAAGTAAATGAATATATAATTCTCAAAATTTTTGCAGTTCTCCCCAACTTTCTAAGTATTGTATTTGAGGAGTGATAGCCGCCCGGTGGTACCATCTGAAAAACTGAAAACTCATTCCACTGATTCATCTCTGAGTTCTTTTTCAATAAAAAAAGTTCGAAAGTCAGAAAGAAGAGTCTTTATTCTAGTATTGAAAAGCGTATATTGTACATGATAGGGTTGAATGAACGAGTATTTTTCGAGTAAATGATACATTATTTGAAATTAATGCATTTTACTCCACGATGAAGTACTGTCCAACTTGCTTACAGTCCAATGGCTCTTCGAAATCGACATCGAGATCAGTGATTACTTCGAGGACTTCATCCGGATTGAACTTCTTCTTGTACCCTTGACCAGCGATGGAGAACCACAACTGAACAAGGAATCCGTCATCCAATACAGAAATCGGGTCTAGGTGCTGAAAATAATCATGTTGAAATAACATTTCTATTTACTAAAAGTCCTACCAATTTCGTCTTCTCTTCGATCAACTCCTCAGGTCCACCGTATATATGAAATCTATCGAACAATGCAAGAACAAAGTAAAAGAACGATTCCCAATCGTCTTGCTCGTCAGGAGGCAGCATATAGTTGAGAGCGAGTGAGCTGAACGAGCAATTACTGAAGTCCAATTCCGGGTACTTGAAATTAATGGTGCCATCAGCGTTATAAATCGTCTGAGCCGCGCCAAAATCGATAATCTTGCACACAACGTTCTGAAAAAAATCAAGTCAATTCTAAAAGTAAGAGTGGGAATCTTACCGAGTTGGTTTCAAGACTGAAAACTATGTTATTTTCCTGAATATCACGATGGAGATATCCAGACTCATGAAGGTATTTCAATCCTTTTCCAACACAGAGCGCTATTTTCACAGTATTACTGAACGAGAACAGGTCGTCTTGATTCTGCTTACGTATCATACGAACGGGTTGACCGAGCTTTTCCAGGACTGAAACAATTTCTATTGAGTGATTGAAACCGTAACGAACAAACCCAATATTCCTTTTCGAGGATCATCAAGAACAAAGTGCTCAAAGAGCTTTGGGAAGAAATGAGAGTTTGGCGACTTTGCCAGTGCATGGTAAACGGAAACTTCTAGATTGTAAATATTCTCGAATGGATCGAATCCCTCATAATTCCCAAACATGGATTCCTTCATCACTTTCTTGACACATTTCTCCTTTTCATCTCTACACTCCCATACTCTACCATAAGTACCTCTTCCAATGCATTCGGAAAGTGAGTACCTATTGCGGATCTGATGAGACATCTGAAACTAAAGTTGACATTCATCAACAACAAAATTGGAGAACGCTGTTTCCTAATGGAAACCCACACAGACTTCGAATCGGAAAACAGACAAGAGAACAGAAAATTGGGATCGGGAAGTTCAGATCCATGTATGGAATTCCCTCACCCCAAAACGTAAGTTTACCCGATCATTGCCCCATTCTTTTCAAATACCTATGCAACCATTTTCTCGCGGTTAATCACCGCGAGCTCCCATGGTTGTTTTTTCCCAGTGTTACCTAAACTTTCCTATTTTGAGCTTATTCAATTCAGAACCAAACTTCTAATCAGAATTGTAGAAACCCCTTTTTTCCTATAGGTTTTACCTAAAATCTTACAAATCTAAGTGCTCTTAGGTGACCTAAATACCCTCTCAGCCAATTGAAATTTGAAAAAATAGTATTCGGACTCCAACCCTATTCATTATCATCAAAATATGCGAAAAGATCTGATTTTTATCATTTTTTTCCTTAATCTAAGCCTTTTTAACCATATTTTCTACCTTGACCTATTTCTTTTCAGGCCAAATCATAACCTTCTAAACTTCTAAACCCTAACCTTATTAGTCCCTCACCCAATAGCCTTCAAAACACTAAAAACCTGGCTGTTTTTTGCACTAAAACCCTCTGAAAACTTCAAAAACTCACTTGATTGAAGGCAGAGAAGGCAAAACCAACTGCTCGAAAATCGAGAACTGAATTTTTTCTGAGTTTTCCTACGACGAAGACATTTTTCTGACCCTGACCGCCACGTTGGGGGCATGGTCAGGAGGGGTCAGTGTCAATAATTAATTTCATTTTTTAATGATTTTCTTGGAGAGAGCCCTGTGGGTCTGAAACTTGGGGGTTAAAGGTAGTCGATGTCAGGGATCATTTTAATGAGGTCATTTTTTTGGTATCTAGGTCACAAACCAATTTCAGTTAGGGGCTGAGGTAGGGACTTGAAACTTGAGGGGTATAGGTAATCGACATCAGGGATCATTTCAATGAGGTCAAATTATTGATATGTAGGCCACTGACCTATTTCAGTTGGGCGATGAAGTAGGGACTTGAAGCTTGAGGGGTATAGGTATTCGATATCAGGGATCATTTTAATAGGGTCAAATTCTCGGTATGTAGGTCACTAACCTATTTCAGTTAGGGGATGAGGTATGGACTTGAAACTCGGTGGGTGTAGGTAACCGACATCAGGGATAATTTTGATGAGGTCAGATTTTTGATAAGTAGGCCAATGACCTATTTCAGTTAGCTTATGAAGTATGGACTTGAAACTCAAGAGATATAGGTAATCGACATCAGGGATCATTTTGATGAGGTCAGATTTTTGGTAATCAGGTCACAGACCCATTTTAGTTAGCTTATGAGGTATGGACTTGAAACTCGGTGGGTATAGGTTATCGATATCAGGGAGCATTTTAATGAGGTCAAATTTTGGAAATGTAGGTCGCTATCCTATTTCAGTTATCTTATGAGGTATAGATTTCAAACTTCGTGGGTATAGGTAATTGACATCAGGGATCTTTTTAATGGGGTCAGATTTTTGGTAATCAGGTCACGGACTTATCTCGGTTTACATATGAGGTAGGATCCTGGAACTCGGTGAATTTAAATTTTTTTTTCAGATAATCATTCGTTTATTCGCATTATTAAATAACTGCCGGTTTTTGTTTGCAGATTGCTGATTATCATTTGTAGATCCATTCTCTCGGCTGTTGCTCCTCCGTTACCCCGCTGCTACCCTGTTGCTAAGCAGATTGAAATCCACTACTTTCCCGCCGTTACCCCACTTTTTTCACTGTTCTCCGTTTTTTATTGCTCAGCTAACTTTTGATATTTCAGTGGACATTCAATTTTGAGGAAATCTAATGCAATTTTTGCCTCAGTTACAGGCAGTATAAGTAAAATGAGTTGGGCGCCGATGCTAATCTAAAAAACTGGAAGGGATTGACATGCTATCATCTCACCAAATATCTGAGCCAGCTTCTTCGATTTTTTCTTAAACGACGTTGACTTTCGATACGAAAAAATAGTCCTTCACGAAGGCGATTGTAGAGCAGGTTCCAGTGATGCGACAACGAAACAAATACTCGTAAGAATTTAGAAAAAGAACTTGCATCAAGAAAAAACAAGAAGAATTGTCCGAAGTCAGTTATGTTTCAACCTACATCAAGACAAGAGCCCATGTTCGTATAATGATCAATGGAATACTCTGACAATAAAGTTTTCACAATTATGTCTGCACCTTACAAAAAAAAGTCTCGAAAAAGGAGCTTGTAGAATGATGCCTTCCAGGATATCTTGATTTTGAAACGATTAACTAGAAGTTGGTCGTTTTGGTACGACGTCTGAAGGAAAATCTCGAAAATTCAGTTCATTCGCATTATTGCTTCATCAGGTTCAAAAACATATAGTTTGATTATCCCACTGTTTGAAGCCAAAATATTGAATTCCAGTGACAAGTGTGTTAAGCAAAGATCCGTTGCGTGGAGGTCTGAATAAAACTTGAACCAAAAATAGTTCTGGCGCAGAGGTTGTGCTTGTTTTGATGAGATGATTTTTATGCTGGTCTGGAAACTTCTCATCTTGAATTTTACTTTCAGGATATGTAAAATGGGATGTATACAAAGTGAGAGAACTGTTTCGCATTTTTTTCAGGTTATTGTTAGTTTTGACCTCACAATGAATACATTCATTTGCCAGGTTACCTCAAACTCACAGTTCGTCTTTACGTCATCCCAATACAACCCTTGTTATTGTTCTGGTGACAAGCCAATCGATAAGTGTGGTGGCGGGAAAGGTGTAGGTCATTTGCGCGTAAACACAAACTAGTCATATTGTTTTGATGTTTTCTTTTTCTTCACAGGACACATGTCTTTTTGTGTTCGTTTCTTTTTGAGCTCTTTGAGAAATTCTTACATTTTTTTTCTAACGTTGTTAGCGCAGGTTTTCAGCAGTATAGATTTCGCATTCTATAAAATTATGTTTCGTATGTTTTTAATTGAGAATCCTGTCTAGAACCGCAATCTACATTTTTCTATTTTGAATAATTTTTCTTCAAGGGAAATACATTTCCATATAAATAATGATTTCGATTTCTTGAATGATTTCTTGAAGGAAAGACTCAAAGTGATGAATTTTCTGAAATCAATTTTTTTTCTTTGCACGTTCCCTCTCGCCGCCAAGAGGAGATCAAACACACATCTGTTGCCGCCAAAAGGTGTTTTTTGTCTTCGTGAGTCGCAAACGCGCCCGGATTAGACAGGTCAGGGTAATCAATATGTATTAATCCCAGTGGCGGGACATATGTGGGCATACCCTCTCCATCTCGTAGACACTCGTAGGCAGTCATATTTTGCTGGTGCCTACCATTTGCTCTTTTTATCGCAGTTTTTAGATGTTTTCCTTCTTATCTTATGTTTCGTTTATCCCTTCTTCTAACTTCAGTGTTTCAGGTCTCAGCTCAGAAGTCCCCAGAGCACCTCCAACTACTATTAGAACAAGTATTCTGTCATAAGGTAGGTCTTAAAGTTTCATCCCTTGTGTGAACTTCATAGAAACGATTTTTCAGACACACAATCAGACACGATGTCAGACAAATCAAAAAAGCAAGAAGACTCACAGAAAAATCCTCAGATAGGTACTCTAAGAAGTGATGACGATTTTGATTTGGTAAGAAAACGTGAATGTCACCTTCAACTTCAATTATAACTTCAGTTCGTGGAAACACACAGTGCTCCATCCTCCCAACACGTCTTCGACGAGGCTTATCATCAGCAGGATAGCTTATTCTTATCCGGAATGGTGAGTTCAACCACTAGGTACGAAAATGACTAAAAAGAATACTTTCAGCATCAGGATGGAGAAACTAGCGGTGTCACCACGTCAAACTCCTTTTTTCAAACCGCATCATCATCGAGCTTGTTCACAGAAGAACAAGTCAATCCAGGAAACCTGGTTCCAACAGCTTCCAGTGATATGCAGTTCTATGCTAGTCAAGCACCAATATCATCGTACAGTGATAGTTGTATGCTGAAAAAATTGGTAAGTATAACATCCTCAAAGTAATTCTTTAATGGGTCTGTTTAGCTCTTGGATAGGCAAGTCGGAAATGAGCCATCAGACGGATATAAACGTGGTGGATTCTGTCCAATCAACGTCGGCGAAGTGCTCAACGGAGAATTCGTCATTATCAAGAAACTTGGTTATGGAGGTTTCTCTACCGTATGGATGGCGTGGCATTATGTGTTGCAAAAATACGTCGCCTTGAAAATCACAAAATCCGCAGAACGGTTTATGGGAATGGCGGAAGAAGAACTGAACGTAAGTCTATATTTGAGCCGATTCAAATCACAAGATTTTTTTCAGTACCTAGAAGTGTGCACAATCGCCAATCCAAATGCTATGGGTGCAAACAATATTGTTCAACTTCTGACTGCATTCACTCATGTCTCAGAGAGCGGATCCCACATTGCAATGGCGTTTGAAATCCATGGACCATCACTATTCGATGTTTTGTACCACTCAAACCAAAAGTTTATTCATTTGGAGCAAGTGAGACGTATTTGTCGCCAACTACTAGAGGCAGTCAGCTTTCTACATGATGAATGTGGAATCATTCATTCTGATATTAAGCCTGAAAATATCATGGTTGCAGTTAGTGATGAGGACATCCAGGTATTTCAGTCACCCCATGTGGGACTAGCTTGAATGTTTCCGTTTCAGAGAATGGACCCGAAGTGTCCAGTATACGACTCCTTCACACAATCGTTCGACTTGGATTTCACCCATCCAGACAGTGACATCAAAATCAAACTTGGTGATCTTGGAGTTTCCTGTTGGATTAGCAAACCGCGTTATCCACTTCTTCAGACGAATGTATTCCGCGCTCCGGAAGTGTTTTTCAAAGGAATCGCAGGAACAGCTGCCGATATGTGGAGTGTCGGATGTGTTGCATTTGAGCTTCTCGCCGGTCGATCTCTTTTCGCATGTAATAACACGAAACTTGAGATTGACGAGGTAACGCATCATTTGCGTCAAATGTCTGAAATCATCGGCCCCATCCCATTCACTCCGTATCGCTTTGAGCAGAACATGGAGTTCGTGCGGCTCTTCTATGATGAGGACGGAAGTTTCATCAACGAGACTTTGTACAATCCAAATTGGCTTGTGAACACTATTCGAGGTCTCCGTGAAATGACTCCAGAAGACGCCAATCAATGTGCTGACTTCATTGCATCAATCCTCAAAATGACGCCAAGTGAGCGCCCAACTGCCAAGCAAGCTCTGAACCACCCATTCCTTCTTCCATTTGGAGGAAAGTCGCAACGCAGAGTTGCCAGAGAGGTTTGTCTTTTTTCGCATATTTTGTCCAACAACATTCAAAATGTTTTCAGAACTTCTTCGATTACTACTCGCATGTTCGCCACGAGGAAGCAGACTCCAACATTCGCAGCTGGTCGCCCATTCCGATCGAACCAAGCTCTCCAATCCAGAGTCCTGATTTGTCCGGATACGAAATTGAGAGCAACAGCGGAAGCGAATCTCCAAATGCTATTGTTGTTGAGTCCTTATCCTCGGAGTTAAACAATTTATCGATGGCACCTAGTTCTTCTCAAAACGTGAACTCCCCCCACTCTGAATCTCCCTCTTCATGAAATTCCACTTATTTTCTGTCATTTTTAACGCATTCAATGCCCACTTATCTGTGCGCTATTCGTTCTGTTTCGTTTTGTTTTCCATTATCCAGCTCTCTAAACTGCATTCATTTCATGTTTTTTTCACCCGAATAAAGAAATAGAGCTAAATTGTTTAATCGAAAAAAGCGGCCCCTGTATTATTCGGTTACAGATGAACTTGTTTTGGAGTACGTTAGCAATCACCGACGGTTGGAAACATCATAAAATAGGGTTTCTTTGAGTTGTTACTGTTCATTTGCCTCACGAATATTGGCTTTCAGCAATATTCATGTAATTTTAACAGAAAAAGGTAAAAAAAGGAATTAGATCACCAAGTATACAGGAATTACTCTAGATTTTCAACACCCGGCAAACTGGCGAATTTCGATCAAGAACAGTTGTAGAGATTGATGGTTTTTTTTCCTCTGGAAAGGATAACAGCGGCGGAAGTCTGATTGAACGGCAGTTAGAGTCAAACCGGTTCAACTGCGCCACCGTTATGGAAAGAGGGGAGACTGTCTTTCAGTTTTCATCTTCTTTTGAAAGCAGATTTGTTTTTGAAAATGGATCCGAAATCAAGCGACAAGGTTTTACCAGTGCTTTAACGATGAGCAGTAACTTTGTGATTCCCCAACAACAACTAGAATAAAAAGAAAATAATAAAAAATTCTTCGGATTGCTTTGAAGAAATGACAGCAGCACAAAATGTTTGATTGTAATGGCTTATTAGAATATGAAAGTCATATTCTGTTGTGCTAACAGATTGCGTGGTTTGACAAGTTTCTGCTCCGTTTTCAATTCGTTTGTCAATGTTACAAAAACTGGAGCATTGGCTACACTTTCAGCTTGGTGGCTGCTTTTGTTGAGCGAAAAAAAACTTGAAACAATGAGCTCAACTTCAGATATGTTTTACTTGTATCTTGTTGTGGCTCTCAAACAGAGAACAGCGTTTTGTTTTGCTATAATACCTCTAGAACGACTATGTCACTAAACCTTTGTGAAGTTTGATTGGTCAGTTTTCTACAACATTGGATCTTTTTTGGAGAATCGCGGGAGTTTGAAATCTAATTTTTTTTCTGGAAAAGTTAATATGAATGCGGTATGTGCAAAACACGTTGTGAAAAATTTGAACGTTTGTACTTTACCCTGTTGTTAATTACAGCAGTAAAGCTGTCAATTCGGGCCGCGGCCGTTATTTTACCTCGCTTCCTAATTATGGGATCTTTTCAGTGCAAGTGGCGGCTTTGTAGAGCACAAAAAAGTTAGGCATTTCGGTAGAAAGACGGCTCGAAACTCGTTATCCGCGGCTGGCTTATAGCAAAAGACTGCGGTCGGCCGTCTGGCAGCTCTGTAATCACTGCCTCATAAAAAGCTAGTGTAAGCTCCTATATCTAAGCAAGCTGACTAAAACTGTGGAAAATAAGAAAAGAAACTGAATTTTCCGAATTTCACAGAACGGGTCACGACTGGTAATTGGAACCATTTTGAGAGCTGACCAAATGTAAGAAAGAAACGCGTATACACAAAAAAAAAACTACAGAGAGCATGGAGCATAACTCTCGGACCCTGAGTGACTATGCTATGTGAACGTTGCTATCCAAGATGGATGTAAGTTTTGGGTTGCTACTTGATACATGACTGCATGTTTAACTGTCATTACCTGTTCTTATACCCTTGGTCAGTTGTGCATATTCTTGATTTGTGCTCCCGGTAACTAACTACTTTTTCCGACTAGTATCGATAATTTGCAATTTTTTCCCCAAGATTTGTGTTTAGAGAATATCTGACATTAGTGGCACAAAACATGTTGGGTCGCTCGTAGACACACAACAGTCACATTTTGCTGGTGCTCACCATTTTCTCTTTTTGACGAAACTTTTAGATGAGTTCTTCTTCAATTCTACTTTTCGATTTTCACGCTCTCTTATCTTTTCATTTTGAATAATTTTTCTTCGTAGGAAATATATTTGCATATGAATATGGTAATGATTCCTCAATTGAAAGGTATTTATAAATCAAACTGGAATTAATTCTCTGAAATCAATTCTTTTCTTCGCACGTTCCCTCTCGCCGCCAAGAGGAGATCAAACACACTCTTTGTTGCCACCGAAAGGTATTTGTTGCCTTGGTGTGTTGCAAACGCGCCCGGATTAGACAGGTCAGGGTAATCAATATGTATTAATCCCAGAGGCGAGACATGTCACATTTTGCTGATTTTTTTTTACTATTTGTTTTTTTTATCGCAGTTCTTAGATGTTTTCTTTCTTTTCTTATGTTTTGCGTATTCCTTCTTCTAACTTCAGTGTTTCAGGTCTCAGCTCAGAAGTCCCCAGAGCACCTCCAACTACGATTAGAACAAGTATTTTGTCATAAGGTAAGTCTTAAAGTTTCATCCCTTGTTTGAATTTCCCAAAAAAAAATTTCAGACACACTATCAGACAAGATGTCAGACAAATCAAAAGAGCAAGAAGACACTCAGAAAAATCCTCAGATAGGTAGTCTCGGAAGTGATGACGGTTTTGAATTGGTGAGAAAACGTAAATGTCCACTCTACTTCAATAAGTATTTTAGTTTGCTGAAACACATAGTGCTCCATCCTCCCAACACGTCTCCGATGATGTTTATCATCAGCAGGATAGCTTATTCTTATCCGGAATGGTGAGTGAACCACTAAGTACAAAAAGGACTAATAAGAATTCTTTCAGCATCAGGATGGAGAAACTAGCGGTGTCACCATGTCAAACTCTTTCCTTCAAAACGCATCATCCTCGAGCTTATCAACAGAAGAACAAGTCAATCCAGGAAACCCAGTTTCAACAGGTTTCGGTGAGATGCAGTTCTTTTTAGGCCCAGAAGCAGCTGCTGAGAGTTGCAGTAATAGTTATCATCTGAAGAAGCTGGTGAGCCTAATTCAGTCAAAAAATCCTTACAACTGACGTGTTTCAGTTCGTGGATAAGGACATCGAACATGAACCGCAAGAAGAATACACAAGTGGTGGTTACTGTCCAATTGAAATTCGCCGAATCCTCAACAAAGAATTTGTTATCATCAAGAAACTCGGCTGTGGAGGTTACTCCACCGTGTGGCTCGCATGGCATATGGAAACGCAGGAATGTGTAGCTTTGAAGATCACAAAATCAGCAGAACGAGCGAAGGAGATGGCCGAGAAAGAGCTCAACGTATGTTGACATGTTTCCGAGATCTTCAAAACACAAATCATTCATTTTTCAGTTCCTAGAAGTGTGCACAATTGCCAATCCAAACGCCATGGGTGCAAACAATATCGTTCGAATTTTGAGCTCATTCTCTCACACCTCAGAGAACGGAATTCACCTTGTGATGGCATTCGAATTGTGTGGACCATCACTCCACAACGTTTTGCACCAATCAAATCAAAGATCTATCCACATGGAGCAAGTGAGAAGCA
This sequence comes from Caenorhabditis brenneri, assembly GCA_000143925.2. Taxonomy (NCBI): domain Eukaryota; kingdom Metazoa; phylum Nematoda; class Chromadorea; order Rhabditida; family Rhabditidae; genus Caenorhabditis; species Caenorhabditis brenneri. The sequence goes on from GL379794.1 coordinate 454,979, forward strand.
TTTCTCGCCAACTGCTCGAGGCAGTTAGCTTTCTACATGATGAATGTGGAATCATCCATTCTGATATCAAGCCCGCAAACCTCATGACTGCAATTAGCATTGAGGATGTTCTGGTATTCTTTGCATCACATGTGAAATAGCTTGACTGTTTCCATTTCAGAGCATGGCGTACGACTCCTTCACAACGTCGTTCGACATGGATTTCACTCATCCAGACTGTGACATCAACATCATACTCTCTGATCTTGGAGTTTCTTGCTGGGCGAACGAGCCGCGTTGTCCACTTCTTCAAACGTGTGAATATCGCGCTCCGGAAGTGTTTCTCAAAGCAAACGCCGGAACATCTGCCGATATGTGGAGTGTCGGATGCGTTGCATTTGAACTTGTCACTGGAACACGTCTCTTTTCGTGTAATGACTCGAAAAACGTGATCGATGAGGCAACACATCATTTGCGTCAAATATCCGAAATCATCGGCACCATCCCATTCGCTCCGTATCGCAGTGAGCAGAACACAGAGTTTTTGCAAAACTTCTTCAAAACAGATGGAAGATTCATAAGTGAAATGAGGTTCGATCCGAGCCGACTGCTCAACAAAATCCGTGGTTATCGCAACATGGCTCCAGAAGATGCCGAACTATGTGCTCAGTTCATTTCATCATGCCTTAAACTTGATCCAAAAGAGCGTCCAACTGCCAAACAAGCTCTGAACCACCAATTCCTTCTCCCATTTGGAGGAAAGTCACCAAGTAGATTTGAAAGAGAGGTTTGTTTTTTCTTCACATTCTTGTCAGCTTATCAAAATGTCTTCAGGACACCTCCGACGATTTCTACTTACATGGTCCTCAAAACTTCTCTGACACTAATTTGCTTAGCGTGACTCCACTTCCAAACGGACCAACTTCTCCTATCCAACATTCTGATGTTTCTGGACCAGAGGCTGAAACTGGCAGCGGAAGCGGATCTTCCATCGTTACTGTTGTCGAATCATCCGTCTATAAATTGAAGAAGTTATCCCTGGCACCTAGCACTTCCCAAGTAGAGCATTCGACTGATCCTGAAACTCCTTCCCCATGAAATTTCCCTAGTTCTCTGACATTTTTATAGCATTCAAAACTCATTTTTTTGTTTTTTTTTTTTAACTTAATTTTTGTTCACTGAATATCAGCTCTTGAAACCGATTTTTTTCTTTGTTTTCCCCATTGAATAAACAAAATAGAGCTTATTTTGTGGTTTTTTTTTTGCGATCCTGCACACAGAGGCTATTGAAAACACTTCACAGTAAACGGGATTTTGTCCCGATATGTTGTTCCATCAGCCGACGCAAAACAGTAGACGTCCTATAGGAAATTGACTTTCTTTTGAATGTTCCGTTCTACAACAGAAATTGACTTCCAGAGTTTACTCGAGTGTTGAGAAGTAAGAATTTCAACTGTTCGGCACATAATAGTTTCTCACAAAGGAAAGAACCTGGAGCAGATTTCTATTGACTCGCTATAATAGGTAAAAGATCGGAAGTGAATCTCGAAAGTGCCCAATGAGTATCATTGAAAAAAAATTTAGCTAGATCAGCACCGCGTTTATGGTGCATTCTTCTTTAACATTCACCTTTGGCTAATCCACCACTCACAGTTGTTGTGCACTAACTTCTAAATATTATTTGGAAAGATGTGAAATATTAATAACAGCATATCAATATTAGCAAATTTATTGTAATTATAATTGGCACCGAGACAAAAAATATGCCATTAGATTTTTGATGGAAACCGTTTAAAAAATGATAGAAGTGAAAAATCACAAGCTTAGGATTGGCAGGGAAAATTACATGTTGAACCGTGTTGCGAAAAAATTGTGAATAAAATCTTGGGAGTGTCTGTCAACGAAGTTCTACTTGAGAAAATTATTTTCGAATTGATTTGAGGTGGAATCAGAGACAAAACAACAGACAGAAAGTATTGAAGACAGAAAGACAGGAAGTAAAGAATTTGTGAATATATAGTGCTAAAGGAGTATTGATGACAAAACTATTAAAACATTAATCAAACGGAGACTCATCATCGTCGCTCTCTCCAAGAACTTCCTCGTTTGTATCATTTTTGTGCGATAACATATTGGAGCTTGGTTGGTCCTGAAACAATTGTTTATTATCTCTAATAACTAAAAGCAAACCAACCTCGACGTTATAATCAAACATTCCTCGCTTCTCCGACAGAAAACAATGTTTTAGAGCAGTTGCCGCCGTGACTCTCATCTTCGTATCATAATGGAAGAAGCAATGTACAAATTCTACGAAAACATCAGCATCTTCTTCAGAAATATGTTCTTGTTCACTCATAATTTCGTTCAAGAACAAGTTCGGTTGATCCGGTCTATTTTGATTCTCGATATTGTTCTCGAAATAGATTCTCTTTCTTCTGTTGTCTTCATAAAGCCGATGTGGAATACGTCCTAGAGCTGCAGACATCTTGTCCAAGTGATCCTTCATATGTGCAGTGTTTTCTTGGAAAGTCGAGCATGTGAATAAACATTCTCCTGTCGCCAATTCGAACAAAGTGCATCCCAGGCTCCATATATCGATAGGAGGACCAAATTGGTTTCTGAGAAACGCCTCAGGTGCACGGTAATTACATGATTGAACTGGAAATTCGCAATGTCCGTCGCTTTTCATTGAAATTCCGAAATCACAAATTTTCACACTAATTTCATAGTCTGGATCATTGAAATCGATGTCGTAGAACGTTGGTACATCGGATGTTTCATCAATCTCGTCTGGCTGTCTTCCGTTGATGGCAACTTTCTAAATATTGACAGGTTTAAAATGGTTTTTTTCTATCTTATTTTCTGCTTACCTTAACATCATCTGGAGAGATTTGAATCATCATATTAGCCGGTTTCAGATCGCAATGAATTATCCTACATTTTGTATGAAGGAAATCGATGGCATTGAGAAGTTGAATGCTTATTTTCCGCACATGTTCCAAATGCAGAGATCCAATTCTTTTTCTGACCGCAGATAGAGAAGGTCCCACAAACTCCAAGCACATCACTTCATGTTTGCCAAAATCACTTTTTGTTCTGAAGCTCTCGATGAATTGAACAATGTGTTCCTGGCCTGGATGTGTTCCCAAACTTTGAATGTTTTTGAATATCTGGAAAGTATATATGATTTTTTAATTGAAAATTCATTATAAAAATTAGCTAACCTCAATCTCTAATTTTGCAGGATCTCTGTGCTCGGTCATCGCAAATTTTAGAGCTTTGTAAGAATCATCGGCCTTATCCCGAGCCATCCAAACGGTGCCAAAACTCCCAATTCCTAGTAGTTTTATGTTGATATACCGGTTTCTGATTACTTGTCCTATTTGACCAGGCCAGTAGCCTCCCTTTTCGTATTTTGCAAGATATTGGGAGCTCATTTTAAAATCAGTGATTTCCTATAAAATTAACGTGATTTTCATGAATAGTTTCATAAGGAGTACCATGAGCTTGGGCTGTTGTGTGGTGTCACGTCCAATATCTCTGCTGTTGGAGGAAAGTTGAACATCGATGGGTGTGGACGGAGATGCAAATCTGAAAAGTATAAAAAAACTTAGGGTTTTTGCAAGTCAACAGTTTTAGAAGCATCAGAGCAAGTCTACAATCGGATAGTTTATTTCTTTCAGATCAGCTTGTCAGCTACAATAAAACAAAAAATGTTTTCCGTGAGACACGCCTATGATAGCTGTTTTTCTTTTTTGTTCAACTTTCCTTTAAAAAAAAGTTCCATAGGTTTCTGTTTAATTTTTGAGGACTTTCAAAATACGTATACTTCACATATTCAAACGTTTTTTTTTCTGACTAGGGACTGATCAGACATGTCTTTGGAGTTTTTATATGAGACTTATATCATTCAAAAGCTTTTTCAAAACTAACAACGGAACTGATTTCAGTTTTTGCAGTCGACTTTTCGTAACCTAGTTATTTAGAAAATAAGCCATTTTTAGTGCTAAAATTAACACTGAAAATTTCCATTTTTAATAAAAATATTTTTACGTGAAAAATTGAAGAAATTCAGTGTTAATTTTTTTTTAGTCTTATATCGAAACCCCAAAGACATGTCTGGTCAGTCCCTAGTGAGTTAGCGGATGATTTCTATTATATTTCCCTCAATTATTTCACTGGACTTACGCATTTGAATATTTTTTTGGTGATGTACAGGACGTATCATCTTGAAGTGAAATCATATGTGGAATAATTTTTTCCACAGGAAAATCACGAGAACTACCAATTCGGTTCAATCCTTGCATCTGCAAAATTTCATTTTATTCAAGTCAATCTTTTTGCTTCAGTTTTTTTTAAGGTACGATCAAATTTGTCAACTTACTCTGCTCAGAGGCTTCTTAAACTTTTTTGCTGAAGGTTCATCGGGATTATCATCTTCATACATCAATAGAGCTATTTCTGTTCTGTCTGCAAAAAGAATATTGAATGTGGTATTTAGGTAACGGATTTGTCTTTTAATTTCCGGTTTAATTCTGTGTTATTATGAAGAATGGAGAGCTTCTATTTTGAATAATACACAAAACGTGCAATGGCATGGCTTTTTGAAAAATGAATGAACTTAGCTACAAGATATAATGCGCCGCAAAAAGAAATGAGTATTAGAGTTCAAAGAGCAATGATATGCCGCCCTAGTCACAATAGAGCAATATAAAAAGTAATGCAACGCACGGATTTATCTGCTTTGATGGAGGAAGAGAAAAAAAAGAGTTCTTGATGAAGTGATACTAAATGTAAAAAAACTGACTGAGGACCCATTGAAACGTGAACAAATCGTCTTATGTTTCAAAAGAAAAGGTAGGCACATAAAAAACAATGAAATTTATTCATCAAGTGACAGTGCAAATAGTTTTTTTGGACGCAAAAACAAGTAGTCTCCTTTTAGTTCTCTCTCATATAAAACGGAGCTAATAAAAATAGCATAAACTATGTGTGTGTA